>JAJOZX010000917.1:270000-295000 GCA_023014485.1 Bathynomus jamesi
ATGGGTGGCGGCTTCGCACCTAGGACCGCATTCGGACTGAGTCGTGTCAGTGCTTTGTGGGTTAGGTGTGTGTGTATGTGTTTTCTGTACTGTGTGATGTCTGTGGGGCGTGGTATGGAATGGAGTATTTAGTTATAAAGTCTCTCTGGTGTTACCTTAATGGTGCGAGGTGTTGGTGCATGATTGTACATGTAGTGGCAAGGGTGTTGTGGGTTAGTTGTCGCTGCTGCCATGAATTGTGTTCCCCTCATGTCTAAATGTTCCCTAACTTTCAGTATTTTTGTTTCTGTGTGCAGGTGTTCTATTGGTGTTGTTTGAGTGCATCCTGTAATGATACGAAGTGCGTTGTTTTGTATTGTCTGTAAGGTGTTTATGTGTGTGTTTGAGATAATGGGTGCCCAGCATGGGCTAGCATAGTCCATAACTGAGCGAATATATTGTTTGTATATGAGTGATGTTGTTTCTTGCTGGTGTCCAAAGTTTGAGCCTGTTAGTACCCTAAGCGTTTTAAGTCTTGACGTACATTTGTTTTTAATGTCCTGAATGTGGTTTGCAAAAGATAATGATGTGTTGTATGTGACCCCAAGTATTTTGGTCCTATGAGTGTGTGGAATGTTGATGTTGTTTAGTGTAAGCTGTGGAGTTATCTGGTGTTCTTTTGTGTTGCTTGTAAGCAAGGTGATGGTTGATTTTGTGGGCGCTACTTTGAGTCTATTGTGTGTGAGCCAGTCTTGTATACTGTTTATGTATGTTTGTAGGTTATTTGTAGCGGTGTCGATGTTGTTGTGGGTGGATGTTAGAGTGATGTCATCTGCATATGATGATAAGGTAAGCTTGTTATCTATGGGTGTTGGAATGTCATGCATGTATAAGTTGAACAGTGTTGGTGAGAGAACAGAGCCTTGAGGGACCCCGTTCGGAAAAAGCTTGTTTTTGGATGACTTGCCATTAAATGTGACATGTGAGTATCTTCTTGAAAGATAGTTACTCAGCCACCTTTTGGTGTTATTGTACATGTTTGTGCTGAGTATTTTGTTTATGAGAGGGAAGCGTGGGATAGCATCAAATGCTTTACTAATGTCTATTGTTGCTAATAGTGTACGTTGAGCTGGTCGTCTGGAGTTGATGCCATCCATGATGTGCTGCGTGAGGTTTGTGAGTAATGTCGTGGTTGAGTGGTGAGGTCTGAATCCATGTTGAGTAGGCGACAGTGGTATGTGTGGGTTGGTGATTTGTAAGATTAGTCTTTCTGTTACTTTGGAAGGTGTGCATAGTAAAGTAATGGGTCTATAGGAAGCTGGTTCTGTTGGAATTTTGTTTGGTTTGAGTAGTGTAATAATTTTACCTTGTTTCCATATGTCAGGAATAATACAGTGTTGATATGAATATGTGCTGATATTTGTGAGAGCTAGTATTCCTTGTGGGCCCAAGTGTTTAAGGTGTATGTTAGATATGTTGTCTGGTCCAGTAGCCTTCGAATTCTTAATGTTTTTGATGATCTTGGTGGTCTGGTCTGTATTGAAGGGTGTAATGGTCGTGTCGAGTCTGTAGGTTTTCTTGTGTCTGGCTGTTTGTCTGTCTGCGTGTTTCTGGTTGTTGTCTCTGTTTAAGTGACTTATCTTTGCGTAGTGATTAACTAAAATGTTAGCTTGTTGTGTGTATGTTGGGATATTATTTTGGCTGCGACAGATAGCCGCGTGTGAGGTGTGAATGCCGCTGTTAGAGTGGGTAATGCTGTTTATAGTCTTGTATAGCCTGGATGTATCTGTGGAGTGGTTTAGTGTTGTTATGAATTCCCTGAATGTTTCTGTTTGTTTTTCTTTGAGTTTGTTGTTTATTTCTGTGTTGAGCTGTTGTATCTGCTGTTTTATGGTTTCTGTGTGTGGTATTTGTGTGTTATATTTGAGGTTGTTACGTTGCCTTATGAGGTGGGCTAATTCTCTAGTGTAATTTGGGTTGTATTTCCTAATGTTGCCCTTGGGTATGTATTTGTTTGCATTATTGATAATCTGATTAAATATCTTGAGTGTTGTATTGATGTTTATGATGGGTGTGCTGTTTAATGTGGTGAATTGTTCCTCATTCTGTATTTTGAACTGTTCCCAATCAGCTTTCTTGTAATTTCTGTAAGTGTGCCTAAGGCTGTTGGGGCAGAGTGTAGAATGTGTTGTAATGATGATGGGCAGGTGGTCTGATGACAGTTGTTTTTCTGTTCTCCAGTGTGTGAGAGGGAACAGAACGTTATGTCTGGGGAGGAGTTTGAGTATCCTGCTTGATGTGGTATGTGTGTATGTTCTTCTCTAGTGTTAAGAATGAAGAGGCTGTTTAGTTGTGTGGCTATGTTGGCGCCCCTGGTGTTACTTTGGTTGTGCAGGTACCAACTAGTGTCTTTAGCGTTGAAGTCTCCTCCTAAGCTGACATTAGTGAGAGAGGCCAGATTGTGTAACTGTGGATTGTAATTGGCTGGCACCTGAGGTGAACTATCTTGTGGGATGTAAATGTTGATTAGTGTGGTGTTGTGTTTTGCGCGTGTTTTAATGTTAACTGCCTATATTTCTATCGTGTTATCTGCTTGGATTATCCTTTATAGTTGTAGTTTATTTCTTCCTTATATAACGTTATTATAATATGCTTTACCTCATGGAGGTCCGGTGCTAGTGTCTCCGAGAAACTGATACAATGAGAAAACGGACAAACGGACATACTGCGAGTTCCAATAGAGCCATATTTCATACCAGGAAGTAGAAAAAAGCATTACTAAAATTTAGCAATAAGAAAACTGGACACAGTAAATACAC
Organism: Bathynomus jamesi; assembly: GCA_023014485.1. Taxonomy (NCBI): domain Eukaryota; kingdom Metazoa; phylum Arthropoda; class Malacostraca; order Isopoda; family Cirolanidae; genus Bathynomus; species Bathynomus jamesi. Next base: position 272,799 of record JAJOZX010000917.1, read on the forward strand.
TATAAAATATTGACTTTTACCAACACTTGAAGGCTTCCTTTCACACACTCACAAAAAATATTGGTAAATTTATGGAAAACCAGCTTGATTGTAAACTTCAGTACGTAGCAAGAAATGAAACGACCACGTCCAAAACGTTTTGTTGACGATATATAAACACTAGAAAAGAAAGTCCCTACGGGCGGGATATCCTTGCTAGTTCTTGCGGAAAACTGTTATTACTCTGTATCATGTTGCTTTATTTTTTTCTATAACCTTCATTGGTCTTTCTGACTTTCTTGTAGTTTGTTTGGTAATTCCTCCAAGTGATGGATTCCTTTTTCTTGCCATGTTCAATCCCTAAGATTCATCGTCTGGATTAAGTTTTCAGAATATTTCTCAATCTTTTTTTTTTTTTTTTTTTACACAATACATAGTCAAGCAATAAAATGTAATGAAAATTATTTTAAGAAAATTTTAAGCGAGTTACAGTTTAACATTTACAATTAGCTCATGAATCACTTACATTTTAAATGCAGCTTCACAGATTTTACTTGAAGCTCAGGAAGTAGTTAACTTTCAAATACAATTTGTCGCATTTTTTTTTACCTATCATGACTTCCGATGCGGAGCTAAAAATTTTGATGGCTACATTCTTTTCTAAATTTATTCACAAACTTAATTTTCTTCATTCCACGAAAATGTATGAAACTCTAGAAGCGTCTTGGGACTTGACTTATTCGTAGACATTAATGATAAGGAAGGGCACCAGTCCACGCTTCTATAAAATTTTATATTTTTCTAATAGCCAGAAAAGTCAGCAGATAAACGAATTCACAAAGAAAACAACCCTCAAAGTTTTGAGTTTCACAACCCAAGACCAATGGGACAAAATCTTGAAATTTAAGTGCTTCGTGTTTTAGCATATAAAATTTTGGGGGATAAATTGGAATATTTTTTGTTTTTGGGGGACATCCGATCTGAAAAAAAAAGTAGTTGAAACACTCCAGGGATCACGGAGGGTGTTCTCACCAAGTTTCATGAAAATCGATCGAGCCGTTTGGACCTGAAAAGGAGACAGAGGACAGACGGACAGACAGACAGACGGACAGTCGGACGGACGGACATGCGCTGAATTATGATATGATGATGATGATTTACTGTATAATGTTTACTGAAGGTCCTATTTGTTGCTGGGTAAGCTTTCAACAGCATAAAACCAAATAGAAAAGTTCAAGTACATTATCCTTATACTTGACTGAGATACATTAAGATACATTAAGATACATTAAGCCCTAATTACATCCTGTTGCGTGTACAGATGTATTTTCAGTAACAAACGCTATTTGGTTCTTATTTTAATAGAAATGAAACATAAGTGGTAAAGTATATTTGACTGTACAGTGGCGTATAAATGGCCCTATATACGTATATTCATCATTAAAGATCATCGTACATCTACCATCTCTACTATCTCTGACCTAACCTAACGTAATCTAATTTAACCTAACTTAAATTATTCTAACATCAGCAAAAAGAAGAAAATTCGAACGATCGTTAAATTTAAAATTTTACCGTTCAGGATTTTCTGCTTATAATTTTATAAATAAAATTTTCGTTCATGAAGTGAGAGATGAGACTCTCCTAGGAAGAAGTGGCTAAGCGACAAAAGTAAAAAACGCCAGAAAAACGGAGTTAAAATTGTACCAATTTGAAAGTGGAATAACTTTTAAGCTTTTATATCTTCAGAAGTTCAAAAGTTTTGTCACTTTCAAATTTATAGAAAAATTTACTGCGTTTTCTGGCGTTTTTCACGTTTGTTGCTTAGCCACTTCTTCCTAGAACTTTTACATATATTTACTTTTGCATATATTGGATGAATTTCACAATAATTCTCTGACGAGTGTAGTGTCGAATTTTTTTTAAGCAGGAAGGAGAGGCCAAGGGCGAATGCCCCCAAAAATCCTACCCTCGTAATATCGTAATAGAGGAAGAAGAGAATCAAAATCAAGGTCCAGGATTTTCGAGATGCCTGGACACTTTGCGTTTGAAAGACATAGACAGAGGGAAAGAGGGATTGAATATGTGAAAGACCTTGGAATTGCTTTTTATTTTCTCTTGTGGTTGTACATCATTATATATTATATATATATATATATATATATATATATATATATATATATATATATATATATATATATATATACAGTATATATATATAATTCAAACCGGCAAGAAAATACAAATAGATCCGAATAACGTTTTCAGCCTCTATAATGGGCCCTTTTTCAGTTCGGAAAGAAAACAAAACCACGAAAGTGGTCGATGATCGAACAAAAACCGAATGAACCAACTATAAAAACGCTAAAATTGTTATTGAGAACATACAGAATTTGTGACCCGATATTTTTGGAGGAAAAGATTTTGTACATTTAGAACACTTTTACAAATTTGGGTTATACCTCAGACCTTATTAATAAACCTCATTATGGTGCTCGAAACAGTTAAATTTTTATAATAATAATAATAATAATAATAATAACAATAATAATAATAATAATAAAGAAGAAATTACCTTCAAAAGGGAAGACATCCCCAAGCTTCCTGTTCCAATTAAGGCAGAAATTAATGACCCTTCTACCTGAAAAAATAAATGTCATTAAAAAAAAAAATACAATTAAAAATATAATTCGACCACATATTACTAAAAGTATTAAATCCCAAGATACCAGAATTTATGCAATTCCTCGTAATAACTGTCCTAAAAAGTGTATTGGAAAAAGTATTGACATTCGCAGACGGACTTACCAATATTAGTACTCTGCGCGTACAACTCAAGTTGACAGTCCAGTATTTAATCATGTTCAGTCTGCATAACATAATATTAACTTTAATGATTACGAAGTCCTCGTTCATATTAATGAAAATGATAATAGAAAAGTAATGGAATCCTTTTTTTATTAAAAACGCTGATAATTTTAATGGAAATAAAGTATCTTTTGACTTAGATGATTACACGCTTAATATTATAAAGTTTGTTCCTTGGCTGAAGAGTAACAACCAGCCACGTTAGTTTGTTGGTTGTTTTTTTTCAAAAAAACCTTTTAGCATTTTCATAGTTACTTCATGAAGTTTTAGTTCGACCAGCGACCACTTTGGGTGTTCTGTTTTCTTTCCGAATTGAAAAAGAGCCCATTATAGGGGCTGAAAACATTATTCGATTCATATTTTGTATTTTCTTGCTGGTTTTTAATTTCTGGGGTTACTGCAGTTACTTATATATATATACTATCTAAAGTGGGCCCTATGGGGCCCATTTAGTTAGGCCTGCGATGCTGGGGCCTTCGGCCTCAGTAATTAAGGGGCGTGCAGCCCCCCCCCCCCAATTACTGGGAAGCCAATTATTCGGTCAATAAAACTATAGATAAGACGTAGCCATGAAAATCCTAAGCTTCACAAATCTTGATACAATGGGTTCGGATGTGAAGCTTAAGATTTTCATTGCTGCGTTCTTTCCTGTAGTTTTATTGACCGAATAATTGAACCCTCAGTAAATGAGGGGTCAATTATTCGGTCAATAAAACTATACATAGAAACGAACGCAGCAATGAAAATCTTAACGCGTTCGAGTAAAAAGTTGAAACAAAGCATTTATTTCTATGTTCAGAATCGCTCAATAGTAAATACATGCATGGTGTCTACAGACGGACAGACAGACAGGACTGTCTTTTTATAATATATATATATATATATATATATATATATATATATATATATATATTATATAATATTATTTATATATATATATATATATAAAGGAAGAGAGAGAGAGAGAGAGAGAGGGAGAGAGAGAGAGAGAGAGAGAGTAGACCGAATTGCATGGGTGTGAATTGCAAAGAAATTACTTATTTGGAACGAAACGAAACAAGGACTAAAAGTATCTATAAAGTTAATGAGAAAAAGATTTAATTGCGTGTCAAAAGCTTTTGGAGAAAGAAAAGTTACCGAAGAAAGTCGATCAAGTAAAAAAAAAAAATAGAAAAAAGAAACATGGTATACGAAAGTCATAAAAACTGAATAAAGATAGATTTGTACGCCTCCTGTCAACCCTTAAAAGGCCTTACAATTCATACATCTTTAAGAGAAAAATTAATAAATAAATATGTAATTCCACCAAAGAAAGTGAACTTCGTTGACATGAGCTGACTTTCTTTCACATTTTTAATGAAAATTATGGTCACTCCTTTGTCTAGGTTGTAACTATGATTAAAAACGTCCCAACCAATAAGAAAAAAAATAAAAAATATATATATAATAATATATATATATGTATATTATATATATATTATATATATATTATATATATAATATATATATATATATATATATATATACTGTGTATATATATATATATATATATATAATATATATATAGATATATTATATATATATATATATAGAGTGTTGCATACTATTTTATCAGAAAGTATATAAAGCACAGTTATTGCAGTAACAATAAACACCAGTGATCAGTTATTTCAAGAAGAAGGTTTCTGTACTGATGATGACTGAATTCCAATACCTTGTAATATATTGCTTGCGCGCACTCTATATGTTTAAGTTATTTAAGGTTCTCCGGTACACGTTAATTAACCTCAGTTGCAGTAAGGTCTACAGTATAATTAGAAACCGTTCGGGATGCGGGAGCGAAGACGAGAAACCCGTTAACTTGAATTGGATGATTAATGGTTTCTTTCCAAATAAAATTTCTCTGTCTCTTCTCTCCGAAAATAAGTTTTCGAACTCAGCAGAACTTTAGAATCTATCTGCGACAGACTTTTAAGTCTTCATTTCGCTGAAATAGGAAATAGCGAAACTTTTACTTTGTTATACAAAAGTATTTTTGTGAAGCCTTTTTTTAACATTTGGTAAAGGGAATATGATCATATACATTTCTAAAATGTTATTAAATATATTAAAATTTCATAATATTGTAGTAAAATCAACTTTTGTTGGCCATTGTCTTGTTCTTTAAGAGATATTTCGGTGTTTATTCATTAATGATATAGGAAAAATTGATATACAGGGTGTCCCAGAATTAACTATCTATTTCAATGAAATCGGACAATTTAAAAAAAAAAAACTTTTATTTATGTTTATCATGTTTAATATGTGTTAAAAATGTATAAATTTCTAAATTTTTTTCATAATTTTATTTTCATAATTTTTTCATTATCTGGTCCAATGAAAGACCGTCTGAAGTCATAGAATGGCAAAGAGACTCTCCAAAAGTTAACGTGTGGCTTGGAATGACCAAATCCAAAATTTATGGTGCTCCATCTTGTTGAAACACAACATTATCAAGAATGCCATCATCAAGAAGCTGTGGTTCGAGAAACTGCTGAAGCATATCAAGGTAGACGGTACCTGTTACAGTTGCTTCCGCAAAGACGAATGGGCCATAAATTTGGATTTGGTCATTCCAAGCCACACGTTAACTTTTGGAGAGTCTCTTTGCCATTCTATGACTTCAGACGGTCTTTCATTGGACCAGATAATGAAAAAATTATGAAAATAAAATTATGAAAAAATTTAGAAATTTATACATTTTTAACACATATTAAACATGATAAACATAAATAAAAGTGTTTTTAAAAAATTTGTCCGATTTCATTGAAATAGATAGTTAATTCTGGGACACCCTGTATTAATGCAACCTATAAACCAAGTTGTTAAACATCCAACTCGATAAATAAATGCAAAAAACTTCACTTTTTTCTACGTGAAGGTCAAAATATGATAATAAAAACTTACTCTAATAGACAGAGTTTATTTCCACAACAGTTTCGATGCCCACTGGCATCCTCTTAGGGTGGGTACAGAAAAACGAAGAGGATGCCAGTGGGCATCGAAACTGTTGTGGAAATAAACTCTGTCTATTAGAGTGGGTTTTTATATCGATAGATAAAATTTTAGCCGGCCCCTAAACTTCCTCTGAATCTTTGTTTACTTATATGTCTCATTGTTCGGTTGCACTCCAAGCCAAGGGTGCCAAGGTTTATTTGGACCAAATATAGTAAATTGCTGGCCTAACATGTCACTCCAGTTATGATCCACAGTCGGCGCACGCATAAAAACTTCATTCATACAGTAGTTATACTTGCTGACTATACGGCCTGTGGCCAAGGAGAGACCCTCATGGTTGTGAATTTTTAGGTCCGTACATATTTGCACAGAAATGTGCAAATGTGGAAACACCTAACAAAAGTACAGCTTCTAAAAGAGTAGAACGATTTCGAGAATGTGGTTCTTCTTCCGTGAACATTTACTCAGATTCAAAATTAAAGTTTGAACTTTTGCGTGCCCTTTTGCAGAGGTTTATATTCTTAGACAAAAGTTTAGCTCGATTTTCTTTTTTTATCTATACTGTATCCATCTTTAGAGATAGCCGATAAAAAACAAGAGCAAAAATCGTTTTAATATTTAAGACAATGTCCATTATTTTCAGCTACCTCAAGTATCCTTTTCGGCAATGATTTCACCGTGTTCTCCGTAGTGGAGGGCCTTTTTTTTTTATGTCCCTTCCAACACCTCAATAACACGTCGGTAGAGGTCATAAGGTGTCTTTTGCATCCTCATTTGCCATTCATTAACCAATTTTGACACAAAGATTTTTAATTGGGTTCAATTCTCGTCCTCTGCTTGGCCAGTCGAGGAGATCAATTAAAGGCCGTTTCTGAAAAAACTGCCGAGCTCTTCTTGACGTACAAAGTGGATGCCTGTCATGCATAAATATTATGCTTTCCGGATATGGCAGTGCCATGGTTCTGACTGATGGCAGCATCATTTCTTCAGGGATCTCAAATACTCCTATGATGTAATCCTTCCTTCTATCCTCGTCATTTCTTGCATTCTTGCGAGTCAATTACACCATTACAATACATCAAGATGACCTATTTAAAAGCGCTTTTCACGAAATTACTTTAAATCACCGGAACATATAAAAAAAAAATTATGTATACAGGGTGTCCCAGAAGTCACGCACCATATTTTAGAGTGCGGGTGACCTGTGGTGCGCGACTTCTGAGACACCCTGTGGATTATCTGAATTCTAAACACAAAAATATTAAATTTACTGCGGAAGGAAATACGTCATTATTTTCTAATATATTTATTGAAAAAGAAGATAATATGTTTATTACATTCGTCTTTAGAGAAAAAAATAAATCCTTTTCCTGACCTCTTTTTACCTCAGTGAAATATAAAGAAAATTTTTAACTTCAACTTTAATGAATTCAGTTTATAATATCTACTCAAATTTCAAAATAGTTCCTCATAAATTACAATTTAAAAAAAAAAAAATTTACATGGTAAAGGTTTTCTTTCAAAATGTATTAAAAAATAAAATTTAAATAAGAAGATTTTAGGGGGAATTATAATCATGAATCATACCTAAATTTAAATTATATTTTCCACTACCTCATGAGTCATGATGGACGTCAAAGAATAATACTAAAAAAAAAGAAATTTATATTTTCATTTTGTTTACCTTTCTACACGTAAAAGAGACTTCCAAACCAACTTTGTCATTAAACGCGTATATATATATATATATATATATATATATATATATATATATATATATATAGTAGCACCTTCTTCACCTTCGTCAGCTCTTCTTCAGCGACTCTTACAAGCAAACACCTGCAGGCATTCATTGGCGCGTTCGCTTCTTCACAAGAATTCCTTATATAGACATACATTTCTCTTAAATGCCTATCATTTGACATCTGGGGAGATCACGCGCTTGAAGCCTTCCCTCATTTTCAGCTACGAGACAAACCCTCCATCATGTAACGACCATTTTAACACAGGCTACACCTGGACATATTTTGTTACTCCTTTTCAACTGTAAACATTCAAATTCATTTGCGCGCAATTCTTTGTGATTCATCTAATAAACTGTTGCACAATTATAACCAGTTAATCACTCATTTCAAATCTCATTTATTCTGTGAACTTGCATTCACACAATTATAACCTTTATTTGTGACTTTCATCACTTATTTGTTTTGTTTAATTAAGGGAAAATCTAGAGAAGCTTATTAATCTCCTTTATTAATCACATTTATTCATTTTGACCGAAAGGTGAAATGGTGATCTCAAGCCTCAAGCAATCATTAATTACTTTAGTTAATCTAATTACATTTACTATAACACCTATCGTTAACAGGTCACTACACACACACACACACACACACACACACACACACACACATATATATATATAATATTATATATATATATACACTTCCACTTTACACCATTTGTGCTCCTAATTTCTTTGAGTTGCTGGTTCAATATCCTTGGCTCTCTGACAAGTGACGACAAAGCTACAGTATTTTCCTCCAGAGATGAGGATGTTCCTCGTCTAGCATTTAGTTTGGAAATACTACATATTCTTTCATCCCTATTTCCTGCTGTTGTCTGAATGGTTATAGAGTTCAAAGTAGGGGTTAGTTTCTCTCGTATTTTCCATGTATAAATAATGGCGTACTTCTCTCTCCTTTCCAACAAAAATAGATTTAATTTACGTAATCTTTCCCAGTAATTTAGTTCTTTGTATCCATTGATCATGGTTAAGTTTTTCTGAATTCCTTCTAGTTGACTAATGTCTTGTTTTCTATATATGCGGATGTTAAGATTCAGCAATACTCCAGATTGGGTATGATCAGTGTTTTCAATAGGGGAAGTATTATGTTCCTGTCCCTTCTTTTAGGGGTTCTCAGTAAAGGATGTTACTCTGGCATCGTTGGTAACCTCGTCGTCTATGTCAGTTAGCATGATTATGAATAATAAGGGAGCTAATAATGTTCCTTGTGAGAGTGAGCTACTCACGTTTAGGGGACCCCCTCCCAGTATCCCCTGCGGGGGTGAGACTGAGAGGAGGTTCTCTAAACAGTAACGGTAATTTGCACCAAATTTAGTTTACACATTAAGGGAAAACCAGGAAAGAATTTAGTAGCGAACTCCCCCGTCCCAGTCTTCCCACAGGTTGTCTCGAGGAATCTGCTGCGCAAACCGCAACCGGCATTCTAGTATATATATATATATATATATATATTATATATATATATACATACACGGATTCTCTCCACCTTGCTTCAAAATTTTCACTTGTTTTTAAATTTTCTTCCATGTTGTAACTTTCCTTCCTCCTTAAACAGACAGCCTCCTAGGGACCAGCAGGTCCGTTGTTGTTTGGTGTCCTTTGTATTCCTTTATATATATATATATATATATATATGTGTGTGTGTGTGTGTGTGTAGCTGGAAAAATACAATGACGTTTCATTCTCCAACTAGAGAAGTAAATATTAAGAAAATTATTTATATTTTTAGCGCACAATAGTGAAGATTACCCATAATAATTAATAATAATAATAATAATAATAATAATAATAATAATATCCTTTACTGGCATTGGTCATTAACATAAATGAAATAGGCTATGTCATTGTACAGTAATTATAATACATTCTAATCTCCTATTGAGATGAGATTTGGAGATAAATAAAAATTATAGTTACTTATTAGCATGTAAAGAAATCCTCCCAGTATTGTTAACAAAAAAATTAAACATTTTTAACAGAGTTCACTCGCACGATCAAAAATCTCATTCGCTACGGGCGAGCGGGCGTGTGTATTTTTCCAGTCATATATATATATATATATATATATATATATATATATATGTGGGAGACACTGAAACAGTGAGGGTATTCTGCACTACATTTAGTAAACATTTAAGGAAGAACCAGGGTAGGGTTTAGTAACACACTCGCCCCTATACTGTGTATATATATTACTTTATGTACTTTATGCGAGTTCGAACGATGGTTCAGGATCGACCTGCGGTCGACCCCTCTGCAGCATCCCGTCTCATTTGCGAGATTTGGTGAAGGAGGGAATTGCTGTCTGATCTCCTCCTGCTACTCACGCCATCATCATTTCATTTTACAGTTTTATATAATATTTTCACATATTCTTATACTGATTTTATATAAATTAGAATAGAGTGAAAAAGGTCATCAACCGAAAATAGCAGACTAGTTTTAATTTGGTTATTTAATATTTTAATTTCAACAATTGCAGAACGTAACCTTTGTTAAAATCTGTTAATATATATATATATATATATATATATATAGATGTGAAAGTTTAGAAAAAATTTAAAATTTTTAGAAAAATTTAAACTTTACAATTAGGTTTTTTACACTTCGTCGATAATGGCTTCATTCAAGGATCAAAGCATCTGATCCAAGGCCAATAACCACTTAAAGGGATCAAATAATGCAGAAAACCTTCTTTGGCCAATAATAGGTCTATATTAACTGGAGTTGATGATGGTTATTAAGATTAATTAATGAATTAAGATGATTAAAAATAATTAAATTTATAGCATTAATTATTAATTAATAATTAAAAATCATAACTTTAATAAAAATCTCGAGTTGTAGAAGAGGATATGCTTTCTGAAGAGACTCATCACTAGCAATGTCATCTTCGGTCACCAGTCTTAGAAACCGATGGTTTAATATTGAGTTTGCCAGAACATTTTCTTTATAATAAACCCAAAATTGATGCCTATAATGTTAGTGCAGAGAAGTATGAAAAAAGTGTGTCTTTAGCTTCGCTTGTACAGAATCTGAAATTCCTTATAATCACGTTTGCTTTCGCGCAGAAACTTCGATGCTATTTTCTTATGTCCAAGTATCACTCGGACAAAGAATTGAAAATATTACGTATCCTCTCGGACAAGGGGGTCATCAAGAGATAGACTGCGGTCCGCATCCAGACGGCAAGGAATAAAAACCCTTATTCTGATTATAGGTTTACTTTAAGTTAAAATACGGGCAAACTTTGACATTTCATTGAATAAAATTAAACTTTTTCTGCTCTTTCTGTAGAGTTTAAATTCAGTTTTCACTCGTGAAATTAAAGAGTGTTTTAGGTAGTTATCACTAAGATAATCGCCACGTTACAAAACACCCTAAAATAAAAATTAGTGTAGGTAGCTGATTGTGGTAGTTACAGAAACGCCTTTGTGAACCTCAGAAAAAAAATACGCCTTTGCGAACCTCAGAAAAAAATACGCCTGACATTAATATAAAATCTTTCAGAATTTTTACACGTATGCTAAATATTTATTTTTATTTTTATAACATTTGGCAAATATTTGATTAGCTATATATTTACTTACCTATATTTTTTATATGAGATATAAAACAAACTGAAAGTAGGTATTAGGCCTATGCTGTAGCCTTCATAGGTCTAAGTTTAATTAAAAGCAAATTTATTTTACATATTTAATCTTTATACAAAACATTATTTTGTTTTTTATACGCATCGGTGGTGTAGTGGTTAGCGTCGCTGACTACGAATCCATCGGCCTCGGGATCCATACCCGACGGCAGGCGGCACCCAACAAACCCAAGCTGTTCATCCTTCCACACAATAAAGAAAGTGGTTGGTAGATGAAGAGGTACCCTGGATAGCCTAGTGGTTAAGACGCTGGGCTGCTAATGGGGCGTGGTTCGGATTGCACGTTAAACTGTAGGTCTAAGGTAGAGTGAAAAGCTTGACCTTCGTCAGAATGAACAATTCGAGCGGAAGCAAACCAAAGGTTACCAAAGGTATGATAAATAACAAGTAATTTATTGAAACTATGTATTTATTTTCTATGTAAATGGATTTTCTATTGCGTAAAATAGAAGAAAAAGAACAAAATCCCGGTTCTTTTGCAACTATACTGTGTATATATATATATATATATATATATATCGTTTTGGACATGGAGTGATCTTGAAGGGTGACTAATTGAGGCTTTCTTTCACCCTCTTCGTTCGATGACAGGTCTCTTTCAACAACGTCTCTGCTCTCCCATTTTGGCATTTTAGGCATATACTGAATCTATCCTTCTTAGTTTCTTATTATAATGTAGGACATTTAAAAGTTTATATATATATATATATGAAAATTATTCCACGAAAGTAACAAGTGAATAATATTTATGATGAAAATAACCACTAAGAAAAAAGAAACACACAATGGTTCTCACGCTTTTGTCTAATCCTGAGGATGTCATTAGACGAAAGCGCTTGAGCACCATTCTGTTTCCTTTTTCCTTCGTGGTTATTTTCATCATATATATATATATATATATATATATATATATATTAACTTTCAAACTGTTTTGTGGATAGATTACATAAATCATATATTGCATGCATTTTAAATCTGACTTGATCTTTGAACCTATAATAGTTTATAAATTGCTACAATATCTTCAGGAGGTACCTGATATATTTTCTGTCAGCCTAGAAACTGTATCCAGGTTGCCAATCTATAACTTGAAAAGGTGACAACTAAAAATCAAAATATTCCTATCAGTGAAGCTCAATTACATAAATTATGAGTTTAATTATAAAATTAACATTTTCAATTTATTTGCTAACACTGTTATGGATTAAAAATTTTAACTTTAGGAATGTTCTAAGAGAGTTGTCTATCAAGCGTTTCGCCCAGGAGAGTTCTATCGTTTCCCCCCCCCCTCCCAGCCATCTAAATTCAGTGCAATGTACAAACTAAGTTTCAAATTACATCTCTCTTGTGTAGTGATTTTCTGCAGATAAAATGGTAACGATACCGAGTTGTCGTCATTATCGTTACTAGGGACTAAAGTATTCTTTCTTAACGTATATGGCAGTGATTCACGAACGAGAGACGCCCACCATTTGAGTATTTGAGGGATCACGTAGTCAGATCTCGTTCTCAAGTCGTAGTAAAGAACTTCATTGCCGATATAAGCTTCTGTTGTCGGAGCAACGAAAAGACATACTGAGTCACCCTAATCAACGGATTCCGGAATGAAAAACGGGCAAACTTCCTAAATATGGGAAATAATTCACAATTTTCACGTGAACTGAAAATGTGATACGATTCCGAGCGCTTTCGTCTCTTACAAGACTGAGAAGGAAATTCAAAATATTGCACAAGCGAGATTAAAAAACGCAGCTATTTCAAAGGTTTAGTTCTTGTATATATGTCAACAACTGCGGTGAGCTATAATAAAACACGGAGAAAAGGTTCAACCTGTTGCGCAATAAAGCGATCAGGAAGCTGCACAAATTACCACCTTTATGTTCAGCTTCCCATATGTTTGCCTCGTATGCTGAAAGAAAATTCTTTAAAAAATAATTTTCGCAACAAGCAATTTCTTGAAAAGGTAATTTCATTCTAAATAAAGAAAATTATATACTTTTTTACAGCAAAACTATATTGCCCCAAAATATTTTCTTTAAATTTAAAGATGTTAGTATATATATATATATATATATATATAGAGAAAATTTCCTATCCGTTTTGTAAAAGCGAGGCCTTAGGAATAAATGGGCAACACGGAATTATGTGATCAAGGAGGTGCGCACTTCACAAAATTAAGTTTCAAGTCTCCAATTTGGAGTTTTTCTCTTTATTTCCATCTTCTGTCAGTGAATCAGTGAATTTTCATCATCATTACATTACGTTTTATTAACATTTCCGTACGCATTTAACATCAAATCATTTACAAAAAGATGAGAAAAACATCCGCAACGATTAACCATTCCTCCTAGTTTTATGACCCAAAGCCAAACACTTTCAAAAAGTAGCAACTGCAGGACTAACTTTGTGTTAAAGATAAGCGTATCACGTCTCCTTGCCATTTATTTTATAAACAGTGTATATGTTTATTTATAGATTCCATCCATCTAGTTTTCAGGCGAAGCCATTTGATGGTCAGAGTAAAGATAGTGTACTTCTTTAGTACGTACACTTCCTTACGTGAACTCCATACACCAAATTCATTCGATCTCAGACGGAGAGCTCTTCAAAATTTGGGATTTTTTAGCCTTCACAATTTAAAAGTGAAATGTAGACCAACGCACGTGTATTGCGTGAGAAAAATTAACTCTGTGTACCCCATATCCTCTCTCTCTCTCTCTCTCTCTCTCTCTCTCTCTCTCCTCTCTCTCTCTCTCTCTCTCTCTCTCTCCACATACGTACTCACTCGTCCACACACGCATATATATAGAGTGTATATCGTATATGCAAAATTCATCCCCTCAGAATAAATTATACAGAAAAATGTTCGATTATGCGTTTATATATATATATATGCCATATGCACGATTTCATCATCTATTGCCCCAGCAGTATTTATATAGTGAACGTACCAATTATAAACTAGAAATCCTGGTAAAAAACAATTTTTCATAATCTCATTCTTTCTTGAGATATTCGCAAGCTGCCGCGAGAGGTGATCTGAATAAGCGACCATCGGTCATTTTCGTATGTACTATTTATTGACTTTATTGCCTTTTATAATTGTCAATTGCATCAATAATTTAAACGAGAGACTCTTTTAAAAGCAGTTAAGGCCAACCCGGACCGATGATAGAAGGAGAGGTATAATTTGGTTTTAAACCGTAATAACTCATGAGCAATGAATATATAGCTCGAGGTTCGCTCCGTATGAATTATGAGGGAGAGCCAAAATGTATTCTAAGATACTCGATAAAATGTATAAATCTTTCCTATCTCCTATTCATTTTCTGTTAAGGAATGCATGATGGTGGAGATAAGCGGTCCATTTTAACTTCCTAACCCGTAATTAGGCTTAATTTTGTATTAATTTTATTAGTATAAGTTTCCTGTAAAACAAATAGCTTATAGAGATTCCTATGATAAAAATAATGAACCCAAAAATAACAGTTATGAGTGGGTTTTGAATGCATATAAAATTTAGTGTTATGATCTTCTTAATAATAATTACGTATGATTTTTTTTATCCCAAACCCATTTTTGCTTATGGATATGATAGATATGATAGATATAGATAATAAACATTTATTCTTTGCTTGAAAAAAGAAGTACAACCCTCTAATCTTTCCATCTTGAGGTTTCTATTCCACAACGAGATCATGATGAACGAGCGCAACGCTTAACCGACCTTTTGTTATGTAAGTCTGATGAGTGACGTTGAGTATATCTTGCATCTGGATAGGAGGCACATGCTTATATATATATATACACAGAGAGAGAGAGAGAGTTATTCAAATGTTAATCTCTCCTTTTAACTCAATCTGAATTTGAACATGTACAGTAGACCTACAATTATTATTCCTGTAACCAAATTAAAAGGCCACATACCATAAACCAAATTAAAAGGCCACATACCATAAACTTCGAAGTCTGTAAAATTAATATAAAATGCTACAGCATTATTCTTAACATTTATTTCAAGCGTCCAGTATAAAGAATAAAAAATGCAATTTTTTTTCATGTAAGAAGGAGGGGCCAAGGGCGAGGGCCTGCAATTATTTAATACAAGTTCCATTTTCATACTGTATCAACTCAATACACGTCAGTACTTATTAAATGGAGTCAGGTCCAGTGAACGAATAGGATCGATATACCAGATATTATTCATCCCTCAGCAACTTCATATAAAGGTCAGTTACTCCTTTACTGATCTCGGATGTTAGTGAATGATTAATGTGGAACACTTTTATGATGAATGAAGTTAGCATATCAGTACTTTTTTAACTTTTAAAAATGTTATTTACATAAAGATGACATTTATACGTAAGGATATAAATTCTTATGCGTTAAAGGTTACGTATAAAATTATAATATTGGACTCGTAAGCCTTATTGACTCAACCTTATAGTCGTAACTTTCTCTTAACTGTAAACACTCATTGAAACAAGAATTTTCAAACAATGCCTAATATCTCATTGTTTGCTTGGCACTCTCTTCGAGAAAGGCGGGTCTGAAGCTGTTTGCTTCGACAGCCTCAAATTTCACCCATTGTTTACACACAAAAGTGGAAGGAGAGACGATAATAGTAACCTTTATAGCAGGAGTAGACACCAACATTACGCGATTTATCCTATGATGTGTTTACTTCAGCTTTTATAGATTAAGAAAAATTATTTTATTTGCTCTTCTACATTTGGGAATGTTTGCGCCCGATTTGTTTCCTTTGTGCGAGTTTTGTGTACGTTCTTTGTATTCTGAACGTTCAGTAAAAATTAAAAATTACTGATGCTGAATAAAAGTAAAAGAAAGTTAAGTATATTTATATAGAATACAAAATAAAATCTAGCAAATTTGGGCTACATTAATGTTTATAAGTAGCAGTTTTCAATTTTTTTCTCTTTTCATCGTAACTAAATTGAAAAAAAAAGTCGCAGAAGACTCGTTCTATTTATAATATTTAGTAGCAACTCGAACTCGTGTGTAGCCCATAAATTTCTTAACCAAAATACGTTCCCAAACGTTATCTGAAATACGCTCTTGAGCTCATCTTACGGTTTCTCTTCTCAGGTAACCATTTCCCTCTCCTCCGCTCACAAGATGGAAGGAGAACGAATTGATTCAAGAACAGAAGCAAACAGGACCATCTGCGAAAAGGCTGGACATTCCCTTCCCTAATACTAAATAGGGTCTTCAAATTCTACGTAATTGTTTCTCTTGTCATACAATCTAATTTTGTGTAAGAAAAAGTAAAAATTCCTATTCCTTTAATTAAATCCCGTACGATCGGGTTCGCTAATACACGATTAAGACGCTATTCCTATTAATGGCTCGTACATAAACATCGTAAATGATTCATTTCAGTAAAGACTTTGCAAAAAAAAAATGCATTTTTGTCAATTGTAAAATGAATTTAGACAAATTCATATATCTAAAATGTTTATAAAAAAATATGAGTATAAATTAAATTAAATTATTTCTGTGTATATGAATATAGCGACTGCCTATAACGAAAAATAAGGGAAAGTATATACCAAAATTATATATTTATATATTCGCATATATTATTAAGATGAAATAATCAAAATGTCTTCCGTTTTGTGGAGAATCAACCAAGGTAAACAGGAGTCATTCAAAAACCACGTGGTCCTTTTTCGGGTGGTTTTCAAACCCGTCCCCCCCTTTGTGGTGTCCCCCCAAAACCACGTGGTCTTCTGATGTCACCCCAACCCTTCTTAATCTTATGTAAATTAAAATGCATATTAAAATAAAGCAAATTAAAAATAATCAAAT
The DNA here is from genome assembly GCA_023014485.1 of Bathynomus jamesi. Taxonomy (NCBI): domain Eukaryota; kingdom Metazoa; phylum Arthropoda; class Malacostraca; order Isopoda; family Cirolanidae; genus Bathynomus; species Bathynomus jamesi. Next base: position 289,931 of record JAJOZX010000917.1, read on the forward strand.
TAAAAGTATGGCGAATTTGTATTTCATGAACGTTAAAGATTCGAATCTTGGAGAATTTTCAGAAATAAAGGTACAGCGAATTTGTATTTATAAAGATTCGAGTCTTCTCGAATTTTCTGGAGTTTACGAAATATATATACGTATATATATATATATATAATATGATAATATGATAAACAATATTTTAAACAGGATATTTTAATGTTTAGTATTGGCCACGTGGTTTTTGAATGGCCCCAGAGAGAACAAGACTGATTGATATACAGTATACTGGGTGGACGAAAAAAACCTGGACACTTTTGTTTTTCCTACAAATTTCAAACTAATCAAGCTAATGCACCCAAATTAGTGCAAGATGTAGCCAATAGTATAGTTATCATGTGCTGAAAACCTCAGTTAATTATCTCTGGCCGTTTCTTAATTATAAAAAATTTAACTTGACGAAACAAACAGCGAGATTTTGTGAAGCTGACTACGCTGACCACCAAATTCTCCTGACTTAAATCCTCTGGATTACTTCGTGTAGAATGAGCTGAAGTCATTGGTGTACCATGGTCGCGGGGAACCATTTTCAAACCTGGAAGCACTTAGACAAAGAATTGAGGTTGTTTGACCTGTGGTGTCCCAAGACAAAATCAAGTCACCCATAGATCAGTGGAAAAGGAGAGTACGCGCCGTAATTCAAGAAAATGGGGGTCAAATACAACATCGATTTCAATAGGGTAAGTTTAATATGAGTTCCATTGAAATTTTTAGCACATGATAACTATACTATTGGCTACATCTTTTACTAATTTGGGTATATTAGCTTGACTAGTTTGAAATTTGAAGGAAAAACAAAGTGTCCAGGTTTTTTTCGTCCACCCGGTATATATATATATATATATATATATATAATCATGCGGGTTGCTTCTACAGAGCTTCAATTTAATATTTAGGAGAAATCCAATGACAAGGAGAAATGTAAATGCCATGAAAAGTCTTCTTTAATGCGCAACGTTTCGAGCAATACGCTCATCTTCGTGAACACAGCATTAAATGTAAAATTGATGTCACTTTAGACAATTTTAAAATTCTTGGTTGTAATACTTGTCCCAACTCACTAAGAATTTTAGAATCCCTTTTCATTAAAGCATTGTCCCCTAGTCTGAATGTTGACTCATCGGCCGTCCCTCTCAATTTGCTATGATCCCTCCTCCTTCCCCAATTCCTTATAATCCCTCCTTCCCCAATCGCCCTCGCCATCCTTCGTGTTTCCCGTTCTTTGTCTCTGCTCAAATTAGTCAGCCTCGGATACTGCAGTGTAAGGTAGATAGCTCCATTGTTCCAGTGTACTATTGGTAATTTTTCCAGTGTATTAATTTCACATTTACTACATGTATTTAAAAATAACTTCTTAATTTTTATATGTAAATCTGTATAACTTAGAATTTAACCCTCTTTTCTCAGTCTTTTAAAATTTGTCTTTACGAATAGGTTATAGAAATTTTCTGTTTTGTTTTTCATTCAATATTGATTTTAATTTCACATTGTTATTAAACAGCCTGAAGATGAGCGTATTGCTCGAAACGTTGCGCATTAAAGAAGACTTTTCATGGCATTTACATTTCTCCTTGTCATTGGATTTCTCCTAAATATTATATATATATATATATTTGTTCCTGAAGAAGTGACTCTATCACGAAAGCGCTCGGACTTCGTGTTTTCTTTTCTTTTTCCCTATGGTTTTTGCATATATATATATATATATATATATAGGGTGCTCTAAAATTACCAAGTAAACTTTTATATGAAGACACTGTCTTAACAAAAATTACGTGATATTTAACAATTTCATTTCAAATACAGCAACAATAAGAAAAGCAGCAATAATTGTTTATTTTAGATGCTCAAAGTGTCTTCCATCAACTTGAACACATTATTCACGACGTCCGACTACTGATAGACAGATGTATAAAAGTTTCCTAGGTAATTTTAGAACACCCTGTATGTATATATACAGGGTGTTCGGGCTTAAATGGCAATAAAATTAAGCATTATAAATGTATTTTATTGATATTTAAGCCCGGACACCCTGTATAATAATTCATTTTTCCACACTAAAATACAAGACAAGAACATGCTCAGATATTGCTTCATCTGGAGTATGACTACAATATACTAAATTACATTTCGAGTTTTGTAGATCTTCCATTTTCTTCGTAACTACAGACTCAAATTACAGTAAATAATCATATAATAATTAAGGAAGTAGTGGAAAATAGGCTCCGCCCCCTTAATCATCATCTTATCTGCAATATGCTCGCTGCAGGGCGCCGAGAGAAAATTACAGCAAGAGGATGCAACGCATCATTCTTGCGTTCAAAGTTTCCTAACTCACAACTACACCCCTCTATAAAACTAAAAACTTTCAGCATTAACACTCTCTCTCTCTCTCTCTCTCTCTCTCTCTCTCTATATATATATATATATATATATATATATAAATATAATAAACAAATTAGTATTTTTAACTTCTACAAGAAAACGCGATCGGACAGCATATCATGCAAGTGACATTTTATCGACAAGTTTTTTTGGGGGAGAGTTAGATTATTAGATTAAGTTAGGTTAGGTTAAAGTTAGTTAGGAAGTAAAAGCGTCGATAAATGTCTGATGGTGGCCGAAATGTGTGTATATAATAGTTCGGAGTGAGTTAAATTGTTTACGATTGAGGAGCATCACAGACAACAAGAAAAAGAACACAAGCCTTTAATTTATGCATGTGAACAAGAAGGAAATCTTTCATTATTTATCGCTACCATACATTGTGTTGATGCGAAATTTACTGTTTTACACTCCATGTTAAATCACCTCTCCGTGTCTACCTGGCTTGAGGTCGAGAAGGTACGAGGAGGTGGGGGAACCAAGTTTTTATGGAGGCTTGTTTCTTTGGTTAGAGAGGGAGGGATTCTTCTGGCAAATTTATTCATTGATTGTGTATTATTAATAATATCATTAATAATAATAATAATAATAATAATAATAATAATAATAATAACTTCATTTCCACTGTTATTCGCGATACAAAAGTAAGAATTGCTCATTTAACTTAACCCAATCTAATCTAACCTGACTCATAACCGAAATAAGAGATACAAAGCTAAGAAGGTGCTTGACATCACATGGGAAGAAATATTTTTAATGTTTGTCGGTAATTTTAATTTCGAACCGTAATGAAATTAAATAAGAAGAAATTAAAAGAATGGTTGCCACGAATTATATTTACCTGATAGCCGTTTATTTTGCAATTATTATTACTATGTAATTCTGATAGTTGGCATATGATGTATGGAATAAGAAATTCTTCGTATGAGAATCGTGATTTTACGTGATTCAAAGTATGAACATTAATAAAATCTTATAATTTCTCCTTCAATTATTTGTAGATTTCTTTGATGGACCAAATTGTTTCCTAAATTTTGGAGGACAGACATTTAGTTATAAAATTAATCTTACGATATTACAATTTTTGGTAGGTTATATTAATTTTAACAGTGAATAAACAATTGTCAATTGGGTTATTTATTTTATTTAACTTAGTCCTTACTTAAACTTCGGGCTTTAAGTTTAGGTTTTGCTAAACGCCTGCCTAACCGGGTATAATTGAGAAAACCTCTTTTTGCCCCTTTGAACGACAATCTAAAGCAACTTGTAATTTGACTTAACTTCTAATAAGAGACGTCCCCTCATTTATTGAATGCGAACAGTTCACCTAACCCGACATTCAATAAATTTGGGGGCAGATAACGGAAAAGTACCTCACCTTTTTCTAAACAACAAAATCCCCATTTTTTTTGTATGGAAGGTTAACGCTAAAATCCATAAATTTATTTATGTTGGATTCGCATGCCCATAATGACCATTTTCATAGCATTACATGAAACGACTGCATGAGTATGAAATGTCGTATCTCCGAGAGACGCAACTATAACATACGATCTTTTTATCTTTTTAAAAGATTTCTTTCAGTTAAGCATCAGAGGAGAAAAAATAGACTGATAGCGTGTTTTACATCTCTTTTCCCGACAGACTATTTTTGGGGTCTTCATATTACATTTTCCGATTACGTAAATGAGGTCAAATTAAAGCTCTCAAGATGTGGATAATCCTTATGACAGATGCGAATAGAGGATAAATTTCTTTAAAAAATATATATTTAAAGAAACCTCCGAGACAGATCAATGTCGGCAATGAATTATTGATTTGATTTCCCGATTATTTTGTTTGCTTTGTCTCCTCCTCCTCCTCCTCCTCCTCCTCCATTCCTGGAAATTGTTATTTCTTATTTTTATTAAGACTGTATTTTTGAGTTAGAGATGTCGATATTTTATTTGGTTTTCGTATGGTTTATATCTGGTTATCTCCCAGTTCGCATGCACTTAATTGTCATGTCCAACCCGAAATATGAGGAATCCATACGCGGTAAGCCTTCTATAAGCAAACGTAAAAACCCACACTGGTAAGGTTTTAAACATGCAAGGATTGTTCAGACCCTACAATTACACATTTTTTTTCATTTTTCAGCCTTTCGCACTTGGCTAACAAATGATCTCCTCTGGAATTCTGGTCACGAACACTTTTGTAACGACATCATTGGTAATACGAGCGAGGAAGAAGGTTCGCTTCTCAAAGCGTTTCAGAACGTTTCGGGAGATTGGACTCGTTCATCAAATATTGGAAATAGAAAGGAAACAAGGGTTCATGAAGGAGCGTTATCCCCCTGAGACCTTTGTTGAATTGTTGGACACCCGATTTACGAAGCAATGAAAAGCCAAGAATCCTTAGCTGACCCGTAGAGTCAATAGGAAATGATGCACACGCTCCTATAGGATTACAATGCCAAAGGAATTCGGGGGAAAAGATCTCATCCAATTGATGATTTGAACTGTTTTATTGGCTTCGTAAAACGTACGTATAAAGTCAGCATAAAAAGTGGCACGTCTCTCTCTCTCTCTCTCTCTCTCTCTCTCTCTCTCTCTCTCTCTCTCTCTCTATCTCTCTCTCTCTATCTCTCTCCCTTCGTAAGAT
>JAJOZX010000917.1:300000-302500 GCA_023014485.1 Bathynomus jamesi
GTCGTTCTTGACGTTGCGGATGACAGTGGTGCTCCTCTCCACATTCGGGTCAACGTCCAACGCCATGTCCAGTGCCGTCTCGAATGAAGAAAGAAGCTTCCTCAGAACTGGAACAATGAGGGTTTTGAGAGGAGGACTCTCGGCCTGCTCCTCTTCTTCGTCCACTGCTAGATGCTGCTCCAACTCGTTCAAGTCACTTTGCAAATAAGCGGGGTATGCTTTGCGAATATCGAATATGGGTGTTTAAATATCAATTGCGAATAAGCGGGGTTGCGAATAGCGAGGTATTGCTGTATATTCTCCTCTTTCCTGTAAAATTTCCATGGCTACTTTACCATGAATAAGGTATTTTGTTTACCCTTTTTTCGCACCCGCCTTTGGCGAGGAGGGAACAGAGGGTGGGGAGAGAGCTTTATGCTTTTTTACCATCCAGTTTTCTACAATTACTAGAATCATTAAAAAATTGACTAGTTTAATAACAGGAACCTCCCCGAATGGACTGAAAGGTCTTTGAGGCTCCCTTTTGGCCTTGTAATTCTCTCTCTCTCTCTCTCTCTCTCTCTCTCTTTGAAGCTATGTGAAGAGATATTTATTCCATTGAGATAAGAGCAAACTGACGACAAGCGCACATTAAATTATTATGGATTATGCTATTATTCATTTGAGCATGATGAATCAAAGCATTAATGCTTCTAGTGATGATGAACCACGTACGGAAGCCTCATTATAGTACGCTGACACTCTATACACTTGGCAACAATGATACTGCGAGCTGCTCGTACCTTAAATGGGTGTATGGGCAGAGACTAGTGCTTTGAGAAACAATGAAACCTTTACTTATATTGTTTTATTTATATATACAGGGTGGGCGGAAAGTAGCTCCCTATTTTGGATTGGTAAAAAAATACGTATATTATCCATTTATTTCAGAAGAAATAATATGAAAAGGTAGGCATACATGGTAGGTTTTCTCTAAAATTCAATGTGGGCTCCAACTCTTTCCACCAGCTTCTGGAGCCGCCCAGGAATGGCGTCCACTGACTTTAGCAGGAACTCCGGCGGGATGGAGGACATGACTTCCCGAATTCGGTCCTCCAAATCTTCCAATGTCCTCGGTTTGGTGCGGTAGACTTCTTCCTTTACCCACCCCCAAAGAAAGAAGTCGCACGGTGTCAAGTCGGGGCTCCTGGCTGGCCATTGATGTGGACCACGACGACCCATCCAACGCCCAGGGAAGTGGGCATCCAGCCACTCACGGACAACAAGAGCGAAGTGCGGAGGGGCGCCATCTTGCATAAATATCAGATCGTCGATGTTCTCCCATGTGCTGACAACCGGCCAGACCTCGTTTCGCAACATAGCAAGGTACCGCTCAGCATTCATGTGTGTTGCGCAGAAGGAACGGGCCCACAACCTGATCTGAGGTCATACCACACCACACCGTTACACTGAACCGATTCTGCCGTTTTTCAGCGGTAACCGTGCGACTTCTTTCTTTGGGGGTGGGTAAAGGAAGAAGTCTACCGCACCAAACCGAGGACATTGGAAGAACTGGAGGACCGAATTCGGGAAGTCATGTCCTCCATCCCGCCGGAGTTCATGCTAAAGTCAGTGGACGCCATTCCTGGGCGGCTCCAGAAGCTGGTGGAAAGAGTTGGAGCCCACATTGAATTTTAGAGAAAACCTACCATGTATGCCTACCTTTTCATATTATTTTTTCTGAAATAAATGAATAATATACGTATTTTTTTACCAATCCAAAATAGGGAGCTACTTTCCGCCCACCCTGTATAACCTTACCTTTGGTTAGCTTCCACTCGAATTGTTCATTCTGAGGAAGGTCAAGCTTTTCACTCCACCTTAGACCTACAGTTTAACGTGGAATCCGAACCACGCCCCACCAACAGCAGAGCGTCTTAACCACTAGCCCACCTAGGGTACCCATTTATCTATCAACCACTTTCTTTAGTGTGTGGAAGGATGAACAACTGGGTTTTGCTGCGCACCGGCTGCCGTCGCCGGGTCTCAAACCCGGGGCTGATGGATTCGTAGTCAGCGACGCTAATCACTACACCACCGAGTGTGTATATATATATATATATATATATGCCTTTCAGAGAGGGGGCTAGGAGGGCCACTTGGCCTGGGCCTCAAGCTTGAGGGGGTCTGAAATTTAGAAACTTTCAGGTTTGGATATAATGTTTTGCAGTGAAAATAATAATTGGGTTTAACTATGGGCCTCAAAAGCTGGAAGTGGCCCTGGCCTCTCTGAACCTCTGCGAGGGCCTGTATATATATATATATATATATATATATATATATATATATATTATATATATATATATATATATACTGTATATATGGAAGGTTTCTGACATACGAATGTTAAACTCACTAAGGTTATTTTAGATAGTTAGACAATCTCGATATGTGCATAATTTGTACACGCATCCATTCGGATGTCCATTCTCACGTCAAGTGTTTGTTAGCATTTCAGGGC
>JAJOZX010000917.1:305000-345000 GCA_023014485.1 Bathynomus jamesi
AAGGACTCTAAAAGAGAGTGAATACACATTTCAATTTTTTTAAACGAGTAAGTTTTGGTACTAAAATAGAACTTTACTTTTCATTTTATATACTGTATATATATATATATATATATATATTAGTGATGTAGCGGATGTCATTTTTTTCACATCCACGGATGCGGATGCGGATGCGGATGTTTGATTTCAACATCCGCGGATGCGGATGCGGATGTCTACATTTTCGTTATTTTTTAGGATATATTCGAGATTTGTTGTGTTTAACGTATATAATAAGTTATTATATAGAGAGAGCTGTAGCTATAATGTAATATAATTGATTAATTGTACAATAATTGCTGTACTTTTCTCTGAACATATAAAATAATATCAAGCATCTAACTAATATAGAAATCAATTAGTGAATTCGTCTGCAAATAAATTCGTATATTTTGTTGAGTTTCAGCCACAATTAGAAACCATAATTGTGTTACCAGGATGCGGGACGTGAACCCAACTCAAATGCACCCCACCTACCTCTTTCCCCAACCTCCACCCTTATAGAAAGAGATCTTTAATTAGCTTGATAACTATTTATATTAAGTTTAAAGTTTTATTAGGCATATTTATAAATGAGTAATTAAAATAAAGTAAACTAAGATGTTCATCGTTTAATGTTCAAACTTAATTATAGGAAGGTTATGCTTAAGGAACATTAATTTTTCTGCCTTTTCTGCTGCCAGTCTGTTTCTCTTTTCATCATATATTAATCCAGCACTGCTAAATAATCTCTCGCTTGGTACGTTGTTGGAGGACAGGCTAAATGTTTCCTTGCAAGTTTACTCAAGTATGGATAGATATTCTGCGTATTTTTCCACCAACTAATAGGATTGTCACATGCAGCCAGGCGTTTTTCTTGGTGATAGCTCTCGATCATTTTTACTACATCTTTTGACATCGCGTAGGTCTCGTAATTGCTGCTTGACTCAAGAAACTGAGAGACAGATTCTGTGATAGATTTGCTCGTTGAAGGTGTTGGTTCTGTCACTGAAACTTTTATTCTTTTGGTGGGTGGCGAAGCGACAGATTCAAGAGATTGAAGCTCTTCAACTGCTTTGCCAAGTGATGATTTAACTCGTTCTAATGTACTAGGTGAAAATAACTTAGCTTTGTAACGTGGATCTAAGTAGGTTGCAAGAGAGTAACTTCATACAAGAACAGCCTCTCGTCTTGTCGCTTGCATCACTTTTGCGCACAATGAACTAGTTCTATTAATATAGTAGAATTTGATAATTTCCGCTTATTAATGACGTTTTATCTCAACGGTCCACATCCGCACGACATCCGCAGTCCAAAGTGCGGATGCGGATGCGAGAAAATGTGCGGATGTTCCGCGGATGCGGATGCGGATGCGATGATGTGACCTACATCACTAATATATTATTATAATATATATATATATATATATATATAATATATATATATGCAATGCAAATCCACAACTTTGAACAGTACACCTCGTCAGGGAATGACAAGGTATACAGTTGAATACACAAAAGGCGTTGGAATCGCTTTTCCTTTTTCCTTGTAGGTTTACATCATTCATTTATTTTATGTATTTAATTGTGAATTTCATTCCATATGTATGTATATATATATATATATATATATATATATAGAGAGAGAGAGAGAGAGAGAGAGAGAGAGAGAGAGAGAGAGAGAGAGAGAGAGCGCCTCGGTGGCGTAGTGGTTAGCATCGCTGACTACGAATTCATCGGCCCCGGGTTCGAGACCCGGTGACGGCAGTCGGCGCGCAGCAAAACCCAGCTGTTCATCCTTCCACACAATAAAGAAAGTAGTTGGTAGATAAATGGGTACCCTGGGTGGCCTAATGGTTAAGACGTTGGGCTGCTGGTGGGGCGTGGTTCGGATTCAACGTTAAACTGTAGGTTTAAGGTGGAGTGAAAAGCTTAACCTTCGTCAGAATGAACAATTCGGGCGGAAGCTAACCAAAGGTTACCAAAGGTATGTATAATGGCGCTCATAAGTATTCGTACAGAGGAATACTTCAGTTATATTTGTCCTTATCTTTTGTACCATGCTCATGATAGTTATGAAAAGTTTATGGTTCGTTTGCAAAAATTTTACAAATAAAAAAATTAATTTAAATCCAACAAATAATGTAAAACATCAAAGAATTTGAGGAAAATAAAAAAAAGTTAAAATGCAAAAGTTTTCGTACATTTATTTACAAAATTATTTAATACTTTCTGTGGCCATCTTAGGCTTGAAGAATTTAGAATTTATATCAGTAGTTGGCTGTTTATTAATTAGAGACTGTTGGTAGTTATAAATTCTAGAATTTTCTCTGTAAATCTTCATGGAAGACGGACGACTGTATAAGCTGTAGACAGCAATGGGTCGTCGTGGTAAAGAGCTGTCTACAGCTCTTAAGAGACCTGTTATTACTGCACACGAGTCTGGGAAGTTATAGGAAAATAGGAGAAGAACTTCGAATTCCATTTGGGACAGTCGTTTCACTTATAGAGAAATGGAAACGCTTTGGAACAATAAAAACTCTACCAAGGTGTGTAAGAGTTCAGAACGTACAGCTAGACGGATTGAAAGAATAGCTGCTGTGAATCCACGAGTGACTGCAAGTAATATTTCCAAACATTAAGTCTATCTAAGATCGCTGTCCATCCCTCTATTGTTCGTCGTACATTGAGAAAGATGTAGAATGGTCTGCGTGGAAGAGTTGCACGAACAAAAACTCTGCTACAAAAAGTGCTGAAAGAAACTCGTCCAAAGTATGCCAAGGATCATCAAAATGATGGATTTGCATTCTGGAAGAAGTTCTGTGGATAGACGAGACCAAAATTTAATTATTTGGGAACAACGAGCAACGGTATGTTTGGCGAAACTCAAATACTGCATTCGAGGAAAAAACATCCTTCCTTCGCTTCAACATGGTGGTGGTAGTTTGCTTCTTCGGGGATGCTCCAGTGCTTCTGGTCCAGGAAAGCTCGTTGTCACCAATAGAACTTTGAATTCAAAGGAATATCAGGAAATTTTAGAAGAAAATCTATTGCCTTCAGTTCGGGACTTGCGAATGGATCGGAATTGGGTACTGCAACAAGGTAATAATGCAGAACATAAAAGTAAGAGCACCGTGAAATGACTTCAACGAAAGAACTTCAAGTTTCTCGAGTGACACAGTCAAAGCCCAGATCTCAAATTAATCGAGAATTTATGGTTTGGTTTGAAAAAATCTGTCGGCAAGAGAAACCCTTCAAATCTGAATGAACTGCAACAATTTTATTTAAAAGAATGAACTAAAATTTCTACTGAGAGATGTCGAATCCTTGTTGTAAAATACCCAAAACGAATCAATAAAGTCATTCATGCAAAAGGTGAACAAAGTATTAAATAATTTTGTAAATAAATGTACGAAAACTTTTGCATTTTAACTTTTTTTAATTTCCTCAAATTCTTTGATATTTTACATTACATGTTGGAGTTAAACTAATTTTTTTTATTTGTTAATTTTTCCAAACGAACGCTAAACTTTCCATAACTATCCTATGCATGATACAAAAGATAAGGGACGAACATAACTAAAATATTTCTCTGTACGAATACTTATTAGCGCCACTGTATAGTATACCCTATATTCTTTAACATATACAAAACAGCTTGAAGAATATCATAAAAGGCCCAAAATTTAGAGCCTATATAGACATTTTGTCTACGGAGAACTTCAGTTGACACTCTTACAACTTAATTTAACAATCTAACCTAACCAAGCCCAACCCAATGCTAATCTAACCTAACCTAACTTATAAGTAACACTAAAAAACTCGTTGATAGAAGTCTCATAGAGAAAATGTAACCCGCGGATTTTATCGTGCTTACACGCTACGTGAAAATTGAATGTACCACCGGTGTATATACTCACAAATAATTAGACCCTTGGAAAATCTTCCAAGCAGTCCTATTCCGCAGCAGTTATGCTGGTGGCTGGAAACCTCTACAATATTATCTTCTCCATGCCAGCTAGCATTTAACCCCTCTAATGCCGAACGTTTTAGTAAAGTCTAATTAATGCGTGTATTTAAAACGATACGTATTCGACCCATTCGACGGTAGATAGTTAAACCGTAACAAGCTTAATAATTAAATGTTCTGTAATATTATTATTAAAATTAAAATGATAAAAATTGAAATACTTCAAGAATATCTTTGAGGAATTTATTTTATATAATTATTTTCTTTGACATTAAAAAAATGCAATTTCACATAATTTGAATCAAACAACACTTGATCTTTTATGAAGAGATCTCCTTTGTTTTACACTGAAGTCAATTTCTCGACTTTGGTTTTGTATTACAGATTGAGCTGAAAATTCTCTCCAATTCTGAATTTGATATTGGGAGTGTGAACATGATCAGAGCAATTTGGTACACATGAACCAGTCTCCCGTCACCCGCAGTGCGTTATTCCTATCCGACCAGAAACCTCAAACATTCAGATACTCCTTATCCACTTATACTTTCTGAGTTTTGGTAACTTTAGATTCCATCATCTCTTCACATATCACCCGAAACTTTCGTGCGAGACTTTTTTTATGGGTCTCTTCAGTTATGACAAGGCTTCGTTCGGATAAAGCTTATCTATTTTCTCCAATATATTAACAATTGCTGGTTGGTAACCTTGTTCTCATTTGGTGTTCTATCAGCAGCACTATCTTCGTCTCGCACTTCTCTCTTTAACTTTTCAACTGCTGTCTTATCTTTAACTGTGTCTGCATGCCTGGCAAAAGCAAATCCCGGATACGTGGCTGTCGTTCGTCTAAAAGCATAAATTTTTCCAAAAAGCATAAAAAATAACTAATTGGCAATATTTTCTTTTTCTTTGTTTATTTTATTCTTGCTGTTGACAGTAATAAAATTTCATAACAAAATCTAATTATTTCTGATTACTAATTTTTATGCTTATTAGAAATTTTGTCTGTAGGCGAACTTTCTTCCAAAAATACATTTTTAGTGTATTCGTAAAAGGCGTAAAAGTGTGATGTAATAATATTTTTTCAACCGTTGCAATGATGAAAATACGTTAAATTAATGCTAATGAATATTTGTTATAATGTCAATTTTAAATATTTCTTGCCTGTTTTTAAAAATCTGGAAATGTTTACGTAAATCTCCAAAATATATTTTGAGTCCTTTCAGAATTGGGACTCCAACTTTTGAGGATCGAGAAATTCTTTCCTTCGTAACATTTAACAAATTGCTTAATTCAATAAAGTGGATTTTATTGTTCTATTCTTAACAAATATGAATGAAGTGCTTATTTAGACTTCGTTTCAGTAGTTTTAGTACGAACGCTCATTCGCAGTAACTGGAGACCTTTGGTGGAACACCCGAAGGTACGAATCCTGAACAAATGTACACGAGGTCGATCATGTAAAGTATATATAATAAACAATAGAAAGCACAGCTCGGAGTTTTGTACTCATCAATGTCGCGTTTCGCGCACAATATCACCTAATTGGCGAACATATGCGAATTGTAGGAACTTTTTCGCACATTTATAAATGCACGAATTTTCCCTAAATGTGAAATAATAAAATGCATATTAAAGATACTGTACTTTATTATATGTATTTACTGATTAGTATTCATAATTTTACCAAAATCTGAAATATGAGTCCGCAAAATCGTTTGTGAGAATCGAAAAGTTTTAAAAAGATTCCTGCACTTATTTGCGAGACAATTTTTCTTTTCACCCATCAGTTACTGCCTCCTTATTATGTCCATGCTGCACACACACACACACATTAACCCTATATCCTGTCCCAAAGCTGGATCCTATCTGCTTTGCAGATAGCTGGTGAGGGAAGCTATATTTTTGGGGCCTCTTTGCGAGTGAGCTGTTGCCCACGTCGGGATAACATCTTGAAAAAGAAAAAACTATAGTGTTTGTCATTTACCATTACTTGTTCGGACTATAGTGGATTTAATTTTCCCAGAAGAGTGCCTTGTTCTATGCACGGTCTGTGTGTATCATATATATATATATATTAGGGTGTGACCGTTGCCCTCCAAAAATCAAAAAATGGTCCTACAATGCTGTTCAAAGTTTTAGTGTTGTGTATTTATCTAGGAAACACCCCTGTAAATTTTCTTGGAGATCGGTGCATGTTTGAGCTAGCACCGTCGTACCAGCAAGTATTGCTATTTCAGCTTATGAACTTCATAAATAAGTGTGAAAATAGCACATTTTATCAGATTTTCATTTCCGGGTCTGGAACGCTGACCCACAAATTTTCCACGTATTATTTTATTGAATTTAATTTTAATGATGCTCTTTTCTTTTCCCTTGACAGTGATTTGATGTTGTGAATAGAGAATTTAATCATGGATACACGGCAAGATGATGAGTATGTCAGAATGTTATTGGGCACCGTACCCCGAGAAGAAGAAAAGGAAATAAAGGGCTGCAAACTGCCAACTAATAGGCAGGTCTTACTTTGTCTGTTAGCAAACCTTCGGGATATGCATTGGGACCAGGCTTTATCTGCCACCATTGACAATGTGCTTTTGCATTACCAGAAGGCGAATGTCCCGACCATTACAGGCAAGAGCAATATTGGCCGAGTGATTAAAACTTACTATGACAAAGACTACATGATGCTTATGAAAAAGAATGAGGATAGAAGACGGGCTGATGATCCTGGAATTATGAAGTTTAAATCAGAATTGAGCCTGATGATGAAATTTTATAAGAACACAGTGTTGAAAGACATGGCGGCTGCGAAAAAGGGGAAAACTCAGGCCGAACAAGATGCCATCGATACTGACATACTCTTTATGAAAAGCATGCTAAGTGACAGAGTAGCTACCTACTCTGGGGTAAACAAAGTACTCACAGAAAAGGTTCAGAAGCGACAGAAAAGGCAGATGCGAGAAGAGAAGCGACAAGAGAGAGAGCAATGTGATCATGCTGAGAATGTACAGGCTGATATTGATTCACCTATTAGCTCTGATGAGGACGATGACATTGATGAGGCCAGCACTGCTGAACCAAAGAGAAAACATCGGAGAACAGTGAAAGAGGGAGTTTCAATTTTTGTGCCCCATGATATTCTGAAGTCGGCAGAACTTGTTTCATGCAGTGTTCGAAACAACATCTCGCCGACCCAGCTGAGTGCAATTGTGTACTCCCTTGTATCTGCATGTGGTGGAGATACATCAAAGCTGAGTCTAAATGCAAGGACGGCCCACCGATACCGAGCTTCCATCGTGTCAGAAATAAGTTTAAAAATCATGGATGAATGGCAACCATCAGACAAAGTACTGGTGCACTGGGATGGTAAACTTATGGACACGCTGGATTCCAAAGGCACTGATGACCACCTGCCCATTCTTGTGTCTGGTGTCAATGGCACAAAGCTTCTTGGAGTCCCACCTCTTCCGCATTTGACTCAAAAAGGTGGCCTGGTTCAAGGAGACTTGATATCAACAGCAACCAAACAACTTCTGGTCGATTGGGAGTGTGAACAGAATGTCGTTGGTATGGTTTTCGACACAACTTCATCCAATACAGGTAAACCTATTTCAAACATCAGCGTGAATTTATCACGACATTAATACCAAAATACAGTGAATGATTTAACAGAAATCTGCAAAAAGCACGTGCCTGAAATGGTGGCCTTAAACTACAATTACATTTTTTTTCCAGGACAAAAAACAGCTGCTTGCGCCTCCCTCCAAAAGGAATTAGAGCGTGCCGTATTCTGGTGCGCCTGTCGCAGGCATGTGGGCGAAGTCATCCTAGGTGTTTGCTGGGATTGCTTGAAAGTGGAGGGCTCTTCAAGTCCAAACATAATGGTTTTCCAGAGGTGAGTCATAAGCTTTACAAAATAACAAGGAATATTATTATCTAATGAACAAATTTAGTGGAATTTCTTTTATTAGACTTATAAGATATACTAACACCAAGCAAATGATCGATCATATCAATCTTAATACCCCTAAAACAATATTATAGATTAGTACGAAATACAATAATCCCAATAATTGCATTTCTAGGTTCAAGAACCATTTCTCTCAACTGGCGTACAATGAAAAAAAGAAATACTACTACCCCGCAATGCCTGGAGTGTTTGAGGAGCGCCAGCAGGAGATGGCTGACTTCTTCCGTGAATCTCTAGCCCAACCATTTACACGTGGCGACTACAAGGAGCTGGTAGAGCTTTGTCTGCTGCTTGTAACTAAAGGATCCGAGCCAGTGAACTTCACAATGGTCTACCCCGGCGCACTTCACAAAGCAAGGTGGATGGCTAAACTGCTCTATACCCTCAAGATTGTTCTTTTGTCAGGCCAGATCAAAGAGCAGTTTCCCAAAGCCGAGGTTGTGACTAAAAGTCAAATCAGCAAGTTAGAACGGTTTGCTGTGTTCACAGTCGCTGTTTATGTCCCATGGTAGATTGTTTGCCCCGTTCCAGCAAGTGCGCCACTGAATGACTTGAATTTGGTCGAAACCTTGGCTGAATTTGCCCCATATGACGCCACAATAGTTGACAAAGCACGTGTGGCACTCGGTAGACACACTTGGTACCTAACTGAGGAGTTGGCCCCACTGGCTTTGTTCTCGTCCCAAGTACAAGAAAGGACAAAAGAGGAGATCAGGAAGGCCCTTCTTTGCCATGAAGGCACTGAAGTTACTAAGAGAGTGGGGCTCAATCATGGGGGCTATGGAAAGCCATATCTTCCCCCTGTCCCAGAAAGTGGCACTGCCCTGGTGGACCTAATTGGGCCTGACTCAAGCCGGTTCTTCACCATTTTAGGCATGCCCTATCAGTTTCTCCACAGTCCAGCCAGTGAATGGCGGATCATGACGACTACTGAACATGAAACGGGTTGTGGACAAGCTTCAGGTCGTCAATGAGGCTGCAGAGCGTGATGTAAAACTTTGCCATGACTTTCTTAATGTTGCCAGGGATGAGGAACGCTTTCAAGAAGTCCTTCAAGTAGTTGAAAATGACAGACTCCGCGTTCCTAATCAGCGCAAACGATCATCTGTTTCCGAACAGAGATCATGGTTTCTTGCTCTAGAGAAATAATACCTTGTGAATATATGATAAAACCCCTTAATGTACCATGAGAGAATAAGAATGATTAACTTTTTTGTGTTAGTGATAACAGCTTTTAATTAAGACAGACAAATGATTTGTGTTAATATCCCTTATGATGGTTGTGTAATCTCATATATAGGCGCGTATGCCGTATAAGCAAAATCGCTATTTTTCAAATTGCTGGTGCTCACTCGAATATGCATGAATCTTCAAAACATTGCACGTGGGTATTTTTTATGTCAATATGCAACACCAAAATTTTGAACAGCATTGTAGGACAAAGTTGGGGCAACTGTCACACCCTAATATATATAGTATGTATTTTATTTCTGTATTGTTGTTTGAATTCATTTTCAGAGTAATTTTAAGCGTTGTTCTTAAAGGCTTTGAACTCAGTCGTAAGCTTACCTTTTTTTCTTTTTCAGTTCTTTCTTACACAAAAATAAGACAAATAGAGAAAACTCGAAATTAGAAAAAATAACAAAAAATGTTGAATTGAAACTTGGAGAAAGAAAAACATTCAAATTGTTGAAATTTTCCTCGAAGACGACCGCTTCCGTCGTGGTTTTGATAAGTTCGAAACAAATTAAATTCTTTGTTGATTTTAGTCTTTAAATTCGTCGCTCCATTTCTGCCTCTTCATCGCCTCAAAAGGCGACAAACGGAGAACAACTGTCGGGAATAAAGCGCCCCAAATAATTTTCCTCTTAATAAGACAAATGGGGGGGATTAATACTCCTCAAGAATGTAAATCGGCGCCTATTTATGCTTTTTTCCAAAAACTCCTTTGTAGAAGCGAGAAGAAAATGTAAAAATTATATATCGCTTCGTGGTTTGGGATTTCTACGGAAATAAATAGAAAATTATTTATATTTTATACCCCTAAATTTATTAACATGTTAAAAATTCTCTAAACGTGTAATTAATCTTTAAACTAACTTGAATTAAAAAAAAAAAAATTAATCTGAACATTAGTAAGTCTTTCGAGATGAAGATAGACCTTCAAATACTCAAATGCCTTTCAAATCGGAAAGCCCACTCTCCGCACGATAGACATACACAGTAAATAATATACTTTAACCGTTAATATAACAACCCTATTTCAAAAGACAATTTAAATCTTTCGTTTCCTTTAATGGAAACTATTTGAAAAAGGGTTTATAGAAAGAAAAATATTATTTCAACCTTTCAAACGTTGTTTTGTATAACTCAGAAAACATTTTAATATAGAAAAAAAATGATGGGGTCTTGTCTAAACTATTTGTATATAGTTCAGTCCCTTTAAGAAAGAATACCTTTAACCACTAAAGAAATATTCTCCAAAACTTTGCTTTAATCTTTTTCAAGCATCTCTAAAAGTAAATGCACAGCTGACGTACCAATCAATCTTCACTTATGAGTAGCTTATCCCCTGTGTGCTTTACATGGCATTAATAGATTTCCACTTCCCACCTACTTTTTTGGCATTTTTTAATTTTTTCATAGTCTGGGCGTATATATATATATGTGTGTGTGTGTGTGTGTGTGGTGTGTGTGTTACAGGGAATCTATGTAACTAGGGATTTCATGCAAGGTTAAGTCATGATATTTTTGTTAAACCTACCGGAAAATTATTGAATGCCCGATTAGGTCAACTGTACGTCTTTGACGATTGGTTAGATTAAGTCGTGATATTTTCGCTAAAAATAACGAAAATATCACGACTTAACATTACATGAAATCTCTGAACATTTTAGGGATTTCATGAAATCCCTAGTTACACAGATTCCCTGTAACATATATATATATGCCTAGCTCAGGATGGTACCAGATGAGCCGGGTGTACCTGGCTATGTACGGTGGAGAGCGCAAGAAAGTAACTCACTCCTCTACCAAGCCAGACCTAGGGGCGGGGCCACCAGCTTGACCTCCGTGTGAAGAGAGACCAACGCACGAAACAGAAACAAGGTTTTAACAAGGTTATATATATATAATTATATATATATATATATACATATATATATATATATACACAAACTCAGAATGGTCCCCTGAGAAACTTATATGTTAAACACAGACCGTGCATGGAACAAGGAACTCTTCTGGGAAAATTAAATCCACTATAGTCCGAATAAGTAACGGTAAATGACAAATACCATAGTTTTTCTTTTTCATGATGCTAGCCCGACGTGGGCAACGGGTCTCTCGCAAAGAGGTCCCATAAATATAGCTTCCCTCACCAGCTATCTGCAAAGCAGACAGGATCCAGCTTTGGGATATGGATCTAGGGTTTAAAGCAAGCCTAGTCCCACTACATTCAGAACCTCTATATAAGTAAAAGACTCGTTGCATTCACGTCGGATTGAATAAATCCAAAGCTGGATCCTGTCTGCTTTGCAGATAGCTGGTGAGGGAAGCTATATTTATGGGACCTCTTTGCGAGAGACCCGTTGCCCACGTCGGGCTAGCATCATGAAAAAGAAAAACTATGGTATTTGTCATTTACCGTTACTTATTCGGACTATAGTGGATTTAATTTTCCCAGAAGAGTTCCTTGTTCCATGCACGGTCTGTGTTTAACATATATATATATATATATATATATATATATGCACACACAAGTGTCAGATGCACTAACAAATATCAATAAACACTATTAGAATGTACTTTGTCATTATTATTATTATTATTATTATGGAGCAAATGTAGTTTACGTCCCCCTGACGCGAAAGGGGACGCAAACTACACTAGGTCAAAGTTGGGGAACGTAAACTACACTAGGATCTTTAGGAGACATTTTTTAAATGAATCCATCAAATAAAAAGTTAAAACTAACGAAAATATTACGACTTAACCTAACCAATCGTCAATATATATATATATATATATATATATATATATTCAACTGCAAAGAACACGCAGTATAAATAACGTAAAGAACGACGCTTGTATAGGAGATATTCCGCGCAAGACGAGAGAGAGAGAACGAAACAAATGAAAAAATGAGGTAACCACCCGGGAATCGAACCCGGGATCTTCCGATCGCATCTGACCGGCAATCGGAAGATCCTGGGTGGTTACCTCATTTTTTCATTTGTTTCGTTGTCTCTCTCTCGTCTTGCGCGGAATATCTCCTATACAAGCGTCGTTCTTTACGATATATATGTATATATATATATATATATATAAATTGACGATTGGTTAGGTTAAGTCGTAATATTTTCGTTAGTTTTAACGTTTTATTTGATTAGGTATACGCGGACAAAGTTGGGGAACGCAAAATACACTCGGATAATATATGGGGACGTAAACTACACTTGCTCCATTATTATTATTATTATTATTATTATTATTATTATTATTATTATTATTATTTCATTATATAAATGTATGAAACACGAAACTGAACTGTTATTGTCATCACTAACATCATTCGTGGGAATTATAAGAGATTACTGCAAAAGCTCGAACGAACCGTATCTGATCGATTTGACAGTCAATATTGTGGGTTAAATTAAGTTAGGTTACGCTAACATAACTTAAGTTACGCTAGGTTAGGTTAAGTTAAGTTAGGTTAGGTTAAGTTAGTTTTTTAGAATGTCACTTGTTTGGTGTTGTCGACGAAAAATAAGCATGTTTTATTTATTTTGATTAGACAGGTTGATGAATTCAAATAAAATATAGATTTTACTAAGTCCTGTACGAGCTAAACTATTTGAGAGGAGGGGCGACAAGCTTGACCTTCGTGAAATGAGGAATCATCGTACGGAACATGTGAAAGGTGGAAAGAAAAGTCCTTCAACTGAGCAGAGACGAAGAGACAAAGATTTAATTTGGTAAATATTTAGCAATACATTTCCAAGATATAATTATTAGGCAAAATACTATAAACTATAATTATATTTTGTTGTTCCTTTATTGTAAAGAAATATTTGAGAGCAAAGGACAAAGAAAGGTCTTTTTTCTAATATATATATATGTATGTTCGTTATTTCTCTTCCTCGTGTGCAGAACACTCCTCTATACTTACGTCGTTTCTATACATTAATATACTGCGTGGTCATTGCAGTTAAATGTGTATATATATATATATATATATATATATATATATATATATATATATATATATATATATATATATATATATATCGTACATCGATACAGAATACAAGGATTCACATTAAAAATTCTAAAAAGAATATGGTCAGAATGTAAATATACAATTTACACGAGCATATAAAATCGTTACCCTTTATAAAAAAAACCATAAAATAACGATGCTGATTATAGCCCCATTTCTATAAAGAAGGAAACCAGGCTTCAGAAGCGTATCGTCGAAGAATGACGCTCGTGATGACTGCCGTAAAAGCTACACTCGAATGTACAAAACAAAAAAAAAAGGGGATCATAAAGAAACGCTTGAAGACTTTCGACTCAGAAAATTAGCCCGTGATTAAGTAATCCTTTTTAAAACGTAAAGATTCGATTTTTTTCCTAACCCCAAAACGTTAAACTTTAAAAACAAAGAATGTGAAGCTACAAGTAAATTCTCAAGCACGAGTGTCTATTATCAAAGACTTCTTTAACAGATGTGTGTGTGTGTGTGTGTGTGTGTGTGTGTGTGTGTGCGCGTGTGTAATGTGCTACTCAAATACAGCCAACTTTTCAAACAAAATAAAAGTGATTAAGTAGACAGTTCACTGAGACCTGTGTTTCATGTGGATGGTTAAAAAAAAAAAGAAAAATATTCACATTCGTGTTTGATAGTCTGAAAGCTGTCTCACCATAGCTGCGTGAAGTGCTTTATATTGCAATTTTGGGTTTAAGAGCAATTGAAGCAATTTGTATTTCTCTTACGTCATATCGTAAAACTTTTAAAACTGTTTAATGGAAGTTTCATTTTGTTTTCGGTGCCTTGTAAACTGGTTCGGAAGAATCTAAGTTCTAAGGCCGCCCCATCCGCTAACGTTCGGTAGAGAAGTGCTCACAACGGATGGCGTGGGTACACTACAAATCGATGAATCGGTACAGAATTTAAATTTTGTACCGATTCATCGATTTGTTGTACCTGGTATTCCATACATTAAAACCAAGCTCACCCTCTCGTCTATTGTTAATTTCGCAGCCATTCCCTCTTAAAAGAAAAAAATATATTATAGTCAACACTGAAAATTCCTATGATGCGCGACTTTTGCGCCACCCTATATATATATATATATATATATATATATATATATATATATATATATATATATATATATATATATTATATATATACCTTCTGAACCTTGTTGTTTCGTGCGTTGGTCTCTCTTCACACGGTCAAGCTGGTGGCCCCTCCTCTAATATATATATAATATATATATATATATATATATATATATATACAGGGCGTCCCAAAAAAATGCATACACACTTTAAATAATTATAAAGGCAGTGTTTATTAAAATACATTTCATTTTCAAAATGTAATAGAATCTACAGACATTATTTAATTGTTTTGTCAACGCCTGTTTTCAAACTGACGTCCGTTCTGGTCCAGGCACTGCTGATAACGCGAAGCAATGGAATCGCAAACATCACGAAACATTTCGTTTGGTATTTGTGTGCATTCTCGTTCAATGGCTGCTCTCAATTCAGCGACTGTTGCAGGTTTTATAGCGTAGACTTTGTCTTTTAAGTATCCCCATAAAAAAAAGTCTAGTGGTGTGAGGTCTGGTGAACGCGGAGGGTATTCTACGAAACCCCTTCGTCCAATCCACATCCACATCGTGCCAAGTACCACTCGCAATACTCCACTCTTCGGTCCGGATCATCATCTTCATTAATAGCATGGACTAATCTTGGAATGTAACTTTTCCATTGACAGCGCCTCAAAATGCGTTGGACAGACGATTCTGAAATTCCTACCTCACGACTCGCTTGCCGCACAGATTTTCTTGGACTTTGGTGATACGTTTCCAGTACTCTTTCTTGCTTTGTGGGGCTTGTCGATGTCCGTGGTCTTCCGGAACGCTTCTTGCTTGTGGACATTCTGAACAGTTCCATCGGCTTCAAACTTATCTCTAATTCGAGTGATGGTAAGTCGCGTTGGTGGATCTGTTTGAAACTCCCTCCTAAACTGTCTTTGCACTTCAACTGCGTTTTCACACTTCCAGTAGCATTTTAGAATGAATTTCCTTTGTTCAAAGCTTAGTCTGACTGCCATTATTAATTCTAATGGGTTTAACTTGGAAAGAAAGAAACATCAATTGAGCTATCAGCTGTTAAAGTGTGTATACATTTTTTTGGGACGCCCTGTATATACACACAGTGATGGTATATGTTAATAGATTAAGTACAAAATAGAAGAAAGGTTCACTGTTTTTCACAATGCACCTTTTCGCACCTCTTCACCCATTCAGGGTATGAGCAACTCGCGGCATCATTGCCAAATACATAGAGGATCAACGTATTAACGAAACTTCCGTACGATGTTCATCACCACTGCGGAAGAAATTGTGTTCTGTGTTATCATAATCAAATGCACAGTTTTGTCAATATTTATTTCTGTGCCTATGTCGTTAGTTTGTATTGTAGACACTCCTGTCACTATAGTTCTGAGTGCATGATTCTTCAGAAGCAAGATGCATCACAAATTTGTGTTTCTTCCTCAAGGCAACGCGAGTGTACCCGTTCCAATCACAAGCACATTCCTATCACCTTAAGTTTGTTCTATACAAACTGAACGAAGAACTCAGAACCTCTGCAGTTTCAAAACGTTTCCTTATCCATGTCTTTTGTTAAGTTCTGTGGAATACTAACATAAGTTACTGGTAACTAGCATTAGTTTTTATACTAATTTAACTCTAAATAGCGTAACCTAAATTGGCGCTATATTTAGCTTGCTATATTTAACTTGCGTGACTAAACTTTTTATGGGTCTTTTCGGTTTTAGGTGCGGCATTGGATTTTTTCCATGTTTTTGGTATAGACGTAGATTTTTACGCTGATTCCATTTCTGCAATCCGTTTCTTGGAGAAATAAACACGAAAAAAGTATGGCCCAAAACTTGTATTCAAATATCCACCTATATTTAACCTAACCTAACCTACCCTGCCCTAACCTAACTTACCCTACCCTAACTTACCCAAACCTACCCTAACCTAACCTACCCTAACCTAACCTATGTTCGCGCGGCGAAAAAAACCAAGCTGAAAGGCAGTTTCCTGAACAATGGGTGTTCGGCGGAGTATGCCGCGAAACCAATGAAGTATTTATGTACGCTGTTCCGAATCGTTCGCGTCAAACGCTGGAGGCATGCATCAAAGCATGCATTCGACCGGAACGACGATAATGAGCGACAAATGGAAAGCGTATGAACGCATCGAACAGCTCGAAGGGTACAGCTTCAGTCAATCAGTCACAAAACAGTGAACCACAGCGAAAACTTCGTGGACCCTTCAACTGAAGCACACACGCAACGGATAGAGTCGACGTGGAACCAACTTAAATGCGGTAACAAGCGCCGGTGTGGTACGCACCGTTCCATGATCGACTCATATTTCTGCGAGTTTCTCTGGCGTCGCCGACACGCAGACAAAGATCTAATGCGCCAAATGCTGAACGATATAGCGCAGTTTGGCAAGTAGCAAACTTTGGTTTGTGTTCCGTTCTGTGTTCTGGAAACCTGTAAACGTAATAAACTTGCACATAACTTTTTTCGTGTTTATTTCTCCAAAAAATGGATTGCGGAAATTGAATCAGCGTAAAAATCTACGTCTATACAAAAAATATGAAAAAAAAATCCAATGCCGGACCTAAAACCGAAAAGATCCCTTCTTATAACTCTGTTAACCATAATCATATTTAACCTAATCATATTAATCTCTAATTTTATGATGTCGTCACTATACGTAGTTGTGTTACAGTTAATAACGTTACGAAGTAATGCGAGGTAACAAAAGGACAGGCAACTTATTTCTTCTATAGCCTACTATAGGACCAAAGTTGTTCAATATTCTCTCGAAGGAACCGCGTGATCAGTAAAATGTTCAGTTAATTGAAGTTAATTGCATAACCTAACCGGGCACTATATATATGGTGAAACAAACGTGCAGCCCCATCCGAAGTAGCAGCTACTGTATATCAGTACCTGTTCAAACTGCGGCTCATGAAACTGTTCATACATTTTAACACCAGAAGGACGAACGGGTCAATTTGACCCATTTTCGCATGTTCTTGCTTAATATTCTTTTAATAAATATGATTTATCATTTTGACCCTCTGCCGCCTTTCTCGGTAAAGCAAAATTTTTGTCCTTTTAGTGTTAATTCTGTCGCGTGGATAAACAGTGGATAGAACATTGGATAACATTCCCGAAGGAACGTTGATGCAACACGCATTTCGAAGATACATTTTTTAGTTATTGAATGGTACGCACGTGGCTTATTCTAATCTCTGTATCATTTTTTGAGTTTGACTTTTTAGGATTGGCAAGGACATTTACCGTACTAGTTGCGACAGTGTTTGTACGAGAACGACCACTGCGATACACATTTTCCATTCTGTTCAATCATACCGAAATTCTCTGACCATACGATGATCTAGCAGCGTTTTCTCAAGATGGTGTCAGTAAAATTTATAGTAGACCTTTATCGCTGCGGCTCATGCTGGCAATATGTGACGAGACCAAGTCCAGTTATTCTTCTGGCGTGTCTTCACCCATGACATCATCATCTTACTTAATGTCATTTCCATTTCATTCCGCGCCCAAGAGGGAGAAGTTCGCGAGGGAGAATCTGAAAGGAGGCCATTCTTGAATTGATCTATTCCCTCATTTCACGCCATTCTCACTCTCATCCAGGGGTTTCTCACTTTGGTCCAGGTTAAGTTAAGCTAAGTAGAGCTAAGGTTAGGTTAGGTTAAACTCAGTTGGGTTAAGAAATATTAGCCACTCTCATTTCGCGTCTCTACGGCGAATACGAATGGGCGTGACATTCTTTCTGAGGATCAAGAAACTCTTTCCTCAAATATGAATTTTTCACTCTTTACATTCTCACTTGCGGACCGCGAATAGGAATGGGAATGGGAATGGGAATGACATTGGGTGGGAAGTAATCGTCACCCATTTTTCCTAACCTAACCATGTTCACTTGAAACATATAAGAGCAATGAAAAAAAGTCTCTTTCCTATTAAACTCATCGTGAAATTCTTTTGCGGGAAAGTTCCAAAATAATCCTTCTATATTTTGAAATAGGGAGTAAAAGGGAGTAAAAAGGGAGAGTAAAAGAGAGGAGAAAGGGGGTAAAATCACTTCTCACCACTCCCTTTCGCACTATAAAAAGAAAGAATAAGAAATGTTATAGGACAATTCGAAAAGGATAAAGGAAAGAACTGCGTTTAGAACGCATCTGAATAACTTCAATAACTTCATATGATCATGCAATATTCATCAATAATATCTGAAAAAGAATATACAGGGTGTCCCAAAAAAACTATATACTCTTATATATATATGATGCTATAAAGAGTATATAGTTTTTTGGGGACACCCTGTATATGTGTATATATATATATATATATATATATATATATATATATATATATATAATATATATATATATATATATATATATATATATATATAGTGCCGCAAATTCTAAGATTAATCCTTTTACGAATGGCCTTTCCCGGAGATATTAGCACTGAGATAAGTCTAATGAACACTTAATAGCCCCAAATCAATTATACTTAAAAGAGAGGAGCTCACAGGGCTGCCAGCGATATCATCAAATATTTAGTTTGACTCAGGAATCAAGCTTAAGAAAGCATTTAAGAGATGTAATTCCTTAAATATCATCAGATATATTATGGGATAAAAAGGACGGTCAGTTGGAGTTCTATTCATTAGAGTTCCCTGGGAAGAAGCTTATGGTAATTATATATGATGTTTTTTAGCCGAATAAATGCCCTGATTTTTATTAATATTATTAGGTGTGGATAATTAAGTACCTTATGGTAACCTGTTTAATTTAATTTAATTTAATTTATATATATATATTTATTTATATATATTTATATTTTATATATATATATATATACAGTATATATATATATGCCTCGGTGGTGTAGTGATTAGCGTCGCTGACTACGAATCCATCGGCCCCGGGATCGAGACCCGGTGACGGCAGCCGGCGCGCAGCAAAACCCAGCTGTTCATCCTTCCACACGATAAAAGAAAGTGGGTGGTAGATAAATGGGTACCCTGGGTGGCCTAGTGGTTAAGACACTGGGCTGCTGGTGGGGCGTGGTTTGGATTCCATGTTAAACTGTAAGTCTAAGGTGGTGAAAAGCTTGAACTTCGCAAGAATGACAATTCGGGCGGAAGATAACCAAAGGTTGTGTGTGTGTGTGTGTGTGTGTGTGTGTTCAGGATAAGTATGTTTGTTAGAGAAGCATAAAAAAATAACGAAAGATCAACGCGATACCACTTTATTCTCTTGATCTCGCTTAAACGTGGACCAAAACAGTTCCATTTTGTAATAATAAAATTCAATGTTGAAAAGAAGCGAAGGAATTATTTTACTTTAAAATCGAAATTAAAGACAAACAAGCTCGTGTTTTAGCGCCTAATTAATGTAAACGCGATGAAGGTCGAAGACCTTATAACACAGGTGAACAAATAACGCAGAGTTACACTGACAAAGAATTGACCATTTGTTTAAAAGTAAATTAAAAGTTATTCTGTTAAATTTTCTTTCGTGGTAAATTAACATTTTTAGCACATACCGATAAACCTCGACATGAAGTTATTTATTTTATCTCGTACACATAGAAATAATATGAGAACTAATACCTTCCGACACCTTACGCAGAAAAAATTCCCCGACATACAATCTAGGGGAAGACTGGAAGGGGCGAGTGTATTACTAAAACCTTCCCTAGTTCTCCCATAATGTTTATACTAAAGTTGGTACAGATTACCCTAGCCGTTTAGGTAGACATACACTATCATCACAGACATCCTCATTCTCATTCTCATCATCATCATCATTCCCTATATATATATATATATACACACACACAATTGGTTGATTCAGTAGTGACCAGACATGGGTCAGACATGGGACCAGACATGGGTCAGACTTTTGATTCCTTCTGTTACTATTACTATTACTATTACTTGGTCATCTATTACTATTAGTTTTGTATGTGTGGCACTTCATTCATTTGAAAAGGATCTTTATGTATATTTAAATGCAATTAGAAGCAGTGTGTTAACAAACAAACAAACAAACACTTTATTTCAGACTTAACAGGTACAAACATTATATAAGAAATCCATAGAAGATTAAGAGATAGTTGTCTGGAGCACTAACTACAGTAAGTAGGCCAGTGAATCACTGTGTATAATGAACATACAAATACAATGATCCAACCATGAGGTGGTGTGCCAACTATCACTAACATAAGTAAAGCTATCACCAGGAAGACTACACATGGATGAAAGGGTCAAGTTATTATCTTCACAGAAGGCTTTTAAGTGGTTGCTAAATAAATAATTATCAGTAAGTACATTAGCATTAAAATCACCAATAATAGCTACACATGTCATATCCAACTCATCAATAATACTGCTGACCTGCCCCAATTTAATGAGGTGATCTTCTTCATTATCAACTGCCTGAAAAGGCATATAGATACACAAAATTACAAATTTTTTTGTCTACACAAATTTCTATTCCAGTTAGCCAATTCAAACCAAGTTTTAATTCACTAATATATTTCGCATACCCCATCCTCCATAGAAGAGCTATCCCACCAGATGGGTGGCCTGCAAGGAGACCATCTTATTTATCTCTGGTGGCCTCCCCTTTCCCATGAAAGATACTGGACAGGCTATTCAGGTCCTTTAAGTCCTGTTTCCATAGCCATGTTTCCTGCAGACAGAGAATATCAGCATCCTCTAACAGCTTATCAATTATGATCCGCCTGTGTTTGCTGTTATTGCCTAAGCTTAGGCCTCTACAGTTATAAGAGATTACCTTGAATGTTGCAATTAGGAAGATGCAGGAGTTCTGCCAGCCATCTCTACATGTTGAATTTCAATTATACCAGGCACAGCAGTTACAGCATTAGACCCAGCTGGATTTTCCTCCACAGTACGACGCGTGATGTCTCCATAATTACCCACTCCAGCACTTGCGAGAGGGGCTGCAGGTGTTTTTCTTCCCTTCTCATAGAACCGCCGTACATATACCCGTTCCGGCCATACTGCTGGATCCATAAATACCCCTGGATCATCACAGACTGCTGTAACTTGAAAGGAACTGTATGTAGTCCATCTGGAGTCAATTTTCCTACATGTAACCTGAAGGTTCACTTTATCTTCCACAAATGCCTGCGGCTCCTCGGCCCTAAGATCAGGTCGACATCTCGAGACGAAAATGTTTGCAGTCTTCGTTGGTATAGCCATCATACGATCTGTTTTGGCAGCCCCTATGATACCCCGCCGTTCTCTGCCAGCCTTTGCTATAGGCTGACTCCCTCTAGTCGGTGCATAAGTGGGACCAGACCACCTTGAGGGACCACCACCATTAGCTACTGCGGTGGTTGCAGTTCTCGGAGGGGTCGCTCGCTTCCGGCCCCTCCTTACCACCACTGTCCAAGATGCCTCCTCATCATGACCCCTGACTGCATTCCCAGCATCCCGATTCACCAAGGCCCCTTGGGGGTACCCTGTGTGAGATGATATTGAGCTGGCGATGTAGCAGTGTCTGGATTCAGGGATCCAGGATAAGAGTGAGAAGCAGAGGGCTCTGCGCTCATGGATCCAGGATGAGGCTGAGAGGCAGAAGGCTCTGCACTCATGGATCCAGGATGAGGCTGAGAGGCAGAGGGCTCTGCACTCATGGATCCAGGCAGGGCCTGGTTAAGGCATACGCCAGTTACGCCATGGCGTAGGTCCCCCCGGATTTTGCCCCCCTCCCAGAAATTTCTCCTCCCCCTCTAGTTTTATCGCTCGCCGTACTCACCTTAAAAACAAATAAAATAAAATCTTTTAACATCTGTAAATACAAGATTGTTTGGAAACTGAAAAAAAGACAATCATTATGACCACATAATAAAACAAATTTGCGTTAAATATAATAGTATATTGTTTTTTTATTGTGATAGCCATGTTTCTACTATAAGCGTCTGCAGCAATCCAGCAACTGCTAAGGGGAACTACCCATTTCGTCGAGACATTAGACTACCAGTTATTTTGTAGTACAGCAAAATCTGACTATATTTGTTTTACGACTTAACTAAAAGCTAATGCCCATTTCGCAACTATGACGTCACAACCCTGTGTTAAATTTTAACATGGCAAGCGTTATTTGAAACTGCATTAATGCAAATGACATAAAATTTTATAAGATTTTAGTTGTTAGAATAATATATATATATATATATATATATATATATATATATATATATATATTATTCTAACAACTAAAATCTATATATATATATATCAAGAGCGAATCCAGAGGGAGATATATATAGTATATATATATATATATATATATCAGTGTCTCCAGAAAATACTTAGTGAGAATGCATAAAAAAATATTGGAGTCGCTTTTATTTATTAAAGATATGGTTAATGCACATAATAAAGCAAAACCAGTTTAAGTCAAGAGATTATATCATAAAACTACGAGAACCTAGCCCTATCAGGTTAGGTTAGGTTAGATTAGGTAGGTGTGTGTGTGTGTGTGTGTGTGTGTATATATATATATTTATATATATAATATATATAATATATATATACATATATATCTTCTTCTCTTCTTCTTTATTTTTATTATATTATTTTTTATTTATATTATTTATATATTTTTTATTTTTATTTTTTTATTATTATTATTATTTTATATATATATAAAAGAGGAAGTTTGTTTATTTGTTTAGTTGTTCGCTATAGAAAACCAAACGGTTGAACTTACAAATTTTAAAATAACTTCATAATAACCAGTTTTTTACAAGGAATCTAATGGTGCTATTTATTTATTTATTTATTTAAAATTTATTTATTTATTTAAAATTTAACGAAAATAGCACGACTTAACCTAACCAATCGTCGATGCCGTACAATTAACCTAAAATAAATAAATAAAAAAAAATGTATTGTTTTTTTATTTATTTTTTTAGGTTAATTGTACGCCCTTGACGATTGGTTAGATTAAGTCGTAATAGTTTGGTTAAAGAGAAAATATTCGACCTTCAGCTGGGATATTTTGGAACCCGCACGAAGGGCGGGTTTTAGGTTACCCGGGCAACGCTGGGTAACCTGCTAGCTATTTATTTATTTATTTATTTATTTTATAAATAAAATTTAACGAAAATAGCACGACTTAACCTAACCAATCGTCAATGCCGTACAGTAGTATAAAGAATCCTCTTCTCTTAATAAAAATAAATAAATAAAAAAAATTTATTGTTTTTTATTTATTTTTTTAGGTTAATTGTACGCCCTTGACGATTGGTTAGATTAAGTCGTAATAGTTTGGTTAAAGAGAAAATATTCGACCTTCAGCTGGGATATTTTGGAACCCGCACGAAGGGCGGGTTTTAGGTTACCCGGGCAACGCCGGGAAACCTGCTAGTTATATATATATATGAGCTATTAGTATATTATTTTTATCCTTTCATTATTGTAAACGGATGGAATGACGTCATATCGTAATTATCAACGGCGCCATCTATATAATATTTTTGAGATAGTTTTCTATGGACATTTCATCGACTCAAATGGACTCAGAAAAATGACGGAAAGTTGCGAAATGGTATAAGCCCCTGCTAAGCACTAGTGTCTGAATGTGCGCTGTGGCTTTGGCTACAGTTGTGATGTCATAATTTATGACTGGGATTGATGAGCATACATTTTAAAGTATTTTAGTTGAAGTTTGACCAAGATGACATGGTATACACTATAGAATATCAGCACTGTGCTTCTTTCCCTACTTAAACCACTTCATGATTTAGATGAATAGAATTATTACTTGATTAATTATTACTTTTATTAATTATTATTTTTAATAATTAATTATTATTTTTAATAATTAATTATTACTTTTAATAATTAATTTAAAATTAATTATTACGTTTAACAATTCTAATAATCAAATTGACTAAAAATATCCTTGTTTTACCACACACACTCCTGTTTTCACTGACATTCAACCTTAAATTATTTAATATTAAAGTTGTTTTTAAAAATTCTAACGTATTAAAAACCTTTCTAATTCACAATCAACAAAGTAATGATCCTAATGGTTGTGTTTATAAAATTTTCTGTAAATCTTGTAACAAATTTTATATTGGTCAGACTGGTAAATCCTTAGATAATAAAGTAGCTCAGCATAAGTATAGTGTAAAAATTGGCCAATTTTCTAATACAATTTTTAATCATTTGATTAAATTGCATAACTTTTGACTCACCCTTTATATATATATTTATATAACCTCCTTTTAGGGCAGTTTTTGTTTTTGTTTCATGTATGAAAGTGTATCATCTTCCATTTTGTTTTCTTTGGTAGGCCCAGTTTGAATAGATCTTGCTATAGTACAGTACAGTGACAGTGTTAGACTTGAACATAATCAGAAAAAAGTGCCGTTAGAAAAGAAACCCCAAGCTTAATTTTCTAGGACTTCCAAATTTTTTATTATTATGAATAGACCTACAACAGTTTGCAGATTTATTGTCGGTATGTTTAGTGTACACTGTGCCTGGTCCAGTAAAATATCTGTAGTTGTATGATGTACTCGTGCCGTAATCTTTTGTGTACTTCATTTCGTTTTACATTTTTGTCTCATGCATGCACGCATTTTATACTGCATGTGTATATATATTTTTGTAAATTATTGTGCATTTTAAGATCACACATATTCAACAAGCTACATTATAGTGTTAATGATGTGCTTCAGGCCCCCCTTGAGCCCTTGGCGTAGGCCCGTAGGGCCTCCCTAACCTTAACCAGGCCCTGGATCCAGAATGAGGCTGAGCGGCAGCCAAATAACAAATATTTGTTTCAACTAAATCACTACAATTTCAGAGACTGTTGGTCTTGATCAATTTTACTTTATTGAAGGAAAAAATTGCCACAATATTCGTTCACATGCGTAGATTTAGTTCATTTTTCAGTTCTTTGTTCACTTTGCCACTGTAATAGAAAAGTAATAGACTATTATATATTACTTTGCCTTCTATTACTATTACTATTACAGCCAAAAAATTATGATCTATTACTATTACTTGAAAAATCCTTTAATAGTCTATTAATATTACTATTAACCCATGTCTGGTAGTGACAACGTTGATGTGTTGTTGCTGATAATAACATTGATTTTGAAAAACTAATTAAACATTCTGGCAACATTTACATTACATTACATTACATTACATTTACATTTATATTACATTACATTTACATTTATATTACATTACATTCGTATATTAAACAGTTGAAGCGAGGTTGGAACCAAAAATAAATTACAGTAATATACAGCGACTTTTTCAATGTTAATTCTGAAAGTCATTGTTGAAGTTGATGTATAAAAGTGTGATAAAAAACTCTTCCATACGTTTTTTTTTCAACATTTTCATTAGGATGTTGAAAATTATCGTTCTTGTTTCATCACTTTTTAAAGCTGCTTTGAGGAAAACATGATTTTTAAAAAAAAAACTTTTAATAAAAACAAATAATTAAAATTTAATATTAAAAGACAGGTGATTAACGCAGCTATCTTGTTCCAGTGTGTCTGACTGAAGTTTTAAAGAATCCACTAGTAAATACGAATCAGAGGGAAAGAATTTATTCAAACCAATAATAAAATTGGTAACACTTAATTTGATGAAACAACTTTTTTAAAGTTCAACAATGAAAAATCTTATCACTCTTGATCGCAACTTGAGATAGTTGTTTGTTCAATATATATATATATATTATATATATATATATATATATATTATAGAAAATAATTTGTCTTTGATGATGCTTCAAGAAGAAGCATCAATAAAAGCACCAACAATGTTCCCTATTAATCTAGTCAAAAGAACATCCACATCCGTATTCAATTTATCGCAAATCTCGTTAGTTTGCCATTGCAAACACCTCCAATTATTATTAATCCTGGTGCATGATTCTTCAGAAGCAAGATGCACTGGAAATTTGTCTCCTCCCCAAGGCAGCACAAATTTGCCTTAATCAATCTCAGTGACACTCGTACTACCTACCCTAGGCTCACTCTACACAAACTGGACTATCTATCTATCTATCTATCTATCTATCTATATATATATATATATATATATATATATATTATATATATATATAATATATATATATAAATATAAATATATAATTATTTTTATATGAGAATGTTATGATATCTGATTCAAAGAAAATGTAATAATGTCGTGCAACTTTCTTTGAAATTAAAATTAGAAACACTTTTCATGGTTAAATAACAAACGGTCAAAGAGAAGCATTTCTGTTGAGCTCCAATTTAACTTTAACTTAGAGATGAAATAATAATTTATTCTAAAATAATTAAATATTACGCAGAAATTTCACTATTTAAACCATTATATACAGGGCGTCCCAAAAAAATGTATACACACTTTAACAGCTGATAGCTCAATTGATGTTTCTTTCTTTCCAAGTTAAACCCATTAGAATTAATAATGGCAGTCAGACTAAGCTTTGAACAAAGGAAATTCATTCTAAAATGCTACTGGAAGTGTGAAAACGCAGTTGAAGTGCAAAGACAGTTTAGGAGGGAGTTTCAAACAGATCCACCAACGCGACTTACCATCACTCGAATTAGAGATAAGTTTGAAGCCGATGGAACTGTTCAGAATGTCCACAAGAAGCGTTCCGGAAGACCACGGACATCGACAAGCCCCACAAAGCAAGAAAGAGTACTGGAAACGTATCACCAAAGTCCAAGAAAATCTGTGCGGCAAGCGAGTCGTGAGGTAGGAATTTCAGAATCGTCTGTCCAACGCATTTTGAAGCGCTGTCAATGGAAAAGTTACATTCTAAGATTAGTCCATGCTATTAATGAAGATGATGATGATGATCCGGACCGAAGAGTGGAGTATTGCGAGTGGTACTTGGCACGATGTGGATGTGGATTGGACGAAGGGGTTTCGTAGAATACCCTCCGCGTTCACCAGACCTCACACCACTAGACTTTTTTTTATGGGGATACTTAAAAGACAAAGTCTACGCTATAAAACCTGCAACAGTCGCTGAATTCAGAGCAGCCATTGAACGAGAATGCACACAAATACCAAACGAAATGTTTCGTGATGTTTGCGATTCCATTGCTTCGCGTTATCAGCAGTGCCTGGACCAGAACGGACGTCAGTTTGAAAACAGGCGTTGACAAAACAATTAAATAATGTCTGTAGATTCTATTACATTTTGAAAATGAAATGTATTTTAATAAACACTGCCTTTATAAGTATTTAAAGTGTGTATACATTTTTTTGGGACGCCCTGTATATATATACACGAGGGGCGGCACGAAAGTAATGCTTTTTATTTTATTTCTTACTAAATATACAGTAATTCCAATTATAATGAAAATTACAGGCAATATGCATACATACGTGGCAAATATAAAGTAAATATAGTGTGTGTATATATATATATATATATATATATAATTTATAATATATATACACAGTAAACTCAAAAATAAAAAAATAAGAGGCGTTACTTTCTCACCGACCCTCTTGTATATATATATATATATATATATATATATATATATATATATATATATATATATATATATATATACTGTATACATCCCGCAAATATACAAATCCTGCAAATGAGGCGGGATGCTGCAGAGGGGTCGACCGTAGATTGATCCTGAACCGTCGTTCGAACTCACCTAAAGTATGCACCTAAAGTAAGTAAGTATATATATATATATATATATATATATACACCTCAGGAATGTATGCAACTTAAATGTTTTGACCCCCAATTTACACGCGAGTTAAATTCGATTCCTTGAGTAACTTAAATTGAAAAGAGTTTCGCAACGAAACAAAAATAGG
Organism: Bathynomus jamesi; assembly: GCA_023014485.1. Taxonomy (NCBI): domain Eukaryota; kingdom Metazoa; phylum Arthropoda; class Malacostraca; order Isopoda; family Cirolanidae; genus Bathynomus; species Bathynomus jamesi. The sequence continues at coordinate 333,204 of JAJOZX010000917.1, forward strand.
CGCTCATTTGCATTTCTGTCCATTGTTGCACAGATTTTTAGACCCGGTTTGTAAAAGCAAGTTTGGTAATCCATTAAAATTGTTTGCTTCCAAAGGACTCCCTTTTTCTTTGTTTTCAGAACTACTTCATTTTTGCGAGACTCCTCTCGTTACTTTCAAATTCTCTCTCTCTCTCTCTCTCTCTCTCTCTCTCTCTCTCTCTCTCTCTCTCTCTCTCTGACATTTATTTGTTTTGCTCTTAGACATTTTTAACTGTGTTTTAATTTTTTAATTTTAGCTTTTAGTTTATATCATTTTCATTACGATTTTTCAGCTGTTTCTTGATCACAAGTTTAAGATTTTCTCTTCAAACATCTTCCTTTAAAGACAAAAACCTAATAATTTCTAATCTGTGTAAGTATTGTATTCACCTCAGGGGCTGATTATATGCCATGCATGAAATTCCATACATATGGTTTATACAGGGTGTCCCATAAATCCGGTCTCATAGGGAAATTTATTTTAAATTAAATTTACGAAAGTAATACATTAAAACTGGGACGAATGTTCAAATTGATGTCTTGTTTGGGGACCTTTTTTTTTGGTTGCGGGTAGAATAACGCAATGGTTAATATGAAAGTGAGTTACACTCGTGAGAAAAAAGGCGTCTGAAGGCCTTGTCTAGTAAAAAACCGAATTTAAATGTTGTTTTAGAGGAAGCAACACGTAATAAAATTAATTTTGTTTTTTTTTGTGTGGGGTGTAATTCACCATACTGTTCATCTGTTATAAATTTAAAACATAACAGAGAAAATATTAATTTCGTATGGTAACTAACTTTTGTTACACCCTGTATATATATATATAGTATATGGAATTTCATGCGCGATCACGCACAATTTTTGCGTAATGTAAATTCAGCCCCACCAAGACTCGGACCCTGGTCGTCCCTTGTTGAATTGAAGCTGCGGGTGCTACCACTACGCTCGACAAAGTAAAGCTAACACAACCTCCCAGGTAGCACGGTTGATCAATCAACTGCTGATACATGGTTGATATCATTGAAATGGGGTTGATATTTGTAACATTTCACAAATTAATACTGATGTACTGTTGATGCAACAATACGTTGATAAAATACTGTACATTGCAATCAGCATTTCCAAAATACATTTTCCTAAATTTGAAGATATAATTTTCTGTATTTACTGAATTTACATCAGTACTCAATTTCAACCCCATTTCGATATCACTATCGATATAAGAATTTGTGTCATTTAAATCGCTAGTTTGAAATTACCAGGTCACGTCGTTTCAACAAAAAAAAGGGTTGCGTCATCGATGTTTCTTCATCATTATATCAACATAATTATGCTACCTTAGATGGTGCATATTTCAACATCTGAGGGAACACATAACACTTTCATGATCAAAGGTGTTCCAAGTCCTAACATAGGTGCTAGCCGTTACCTTGTCATAGCGTAGTGGTATTGCTCGTGACTTTTACTGAAGAGGTTCTAGGTTTGAATCCTGGTGTGCTAATTTTGCATATATATATATATATATATATATATATATATATATATATATATATATATATATATATATATATATATATATATATATATATATATATATGCACCTTGGTGATGTAGTGGTTAGCGTCGCTGACTACGAATCCATCGGCCCCGGGATCGAGACCCGGTGACGGCAGCCGGCACGCAGCAAAAACCCAGCTGTTCATCCTTCCACACAATAAAGAAAGTAATTGTTAGATAAATGGGTACCCTGGGTTGCCTAGTGGTTAAAACGCTGGGCTGCTGGTGGGGCATGGTTCAAATTCCACGTTAAACTGTAGGTCTACTGTAAGATGGAGTGAAAAGCTTGACCTTCGTCAGAATGAACAATTGTCAGAATGAACAATCCGGGCGGAAGCTAACCAAAGGTTTAATATATATATATATATATATATATATATATATATATATATATATATATATATGATACATACACAGTGCGATGACGCTTTTAAATTATAATAATAAAAATGTTGGGGTCGTATTTTTCATGAAATTTAAATTTTCACTAAATCAAATTTTCATCAAAGCTTTTGCATTTTTTTGTAAAAGTTATTGCGTAGTGAACCAAACATTATTTTATTTGTATAAAAACTTTAAAAAAAAAAAATATATATATATATATGATGAATAAAACCACGAAGGAAAGGAAACACAGAATGGTGCTCAAGCGCTTTCGTCTAATGACATCCTCACGAACACTGAGGATGTCATTAGACGAAAGCGCTTGAGCAACATTCTGTGTTTCCTTTCCTTCGTGGTTTTATTCATCATAAATATTTTTCACGTGTTACTTTCGTGAAATAATTTTCATATATACAGTATGTCCCACAAAAAAGTACATCCAACTTTAGATTGTACTAACTCCTCTAAAAATTGAGATATTTTGGATCTGTTTGTTTGATTTAATATAGCAAATTATTCTTTGTTAACGTTCAAATTTATTCATGTTTAAACGAATTAGTGTTTAAGCATCTGCTTTTAACTGAAGGGTACAAAAAAATGGATTGCGCAAAATTGGACAATGAAAAAATAATGTGTGTGCTATCGATGTAATGAAAAGACAAATACATAATAATAGATACTTTAACATAATTTTAATAAGATACAAAGCAGATTTTTCTTTATTCCTTATTACAAAAGTTATGCTTAGTTTCGTTTTCTTTCAACATGACCGCCATTCCTATCGATACAAATCTGGAGTCGAGCTCTCATCTTCCCCATCACTCTTTTGATAAGATCTGGATTGTCTTTTAACAAGTTGATTTCAGTTGTGATGCGAGTCCTCAAATCATCTAAATTGATAGGTTGTGATGCAATTACTCTATTTTTCAAATGACCCCATAAAAAGTAATCACACGGGATCAAGTCAGGGCTTCTGGGAGGCCATTCAATGTCATGGCCTGTAGCAATTACTCTTTGGTGGAAGACTTCCTGCAAGCGTTCCTTCACAATAACTCTCCTGTGAGCAGGAGCTCCGTCTTGCACCCACCAAATACGATTAAATCGGTTTCCATAAGCCTTATGGAAACCGATGATTACGTGTGATTACTTTTTATGTGGTCATTTGAAAAATAGAGTAATTGCATCACAACCTATCAATTTAGATGATTTGAGGACTCGCATCACAACTGAAATCAACTTGTTAAAAGACAATCCAGATCTTATCAAAAGAGTGATGGGGAAGATGAGAGCTCGACTCCAGATTTGTATCGATAGGAATGGCGGTCATGTTGAAAGAAAACGAAACTAAGCATAACTTTTGTAATAAGGAATAAAGAAAAATCTGCTTTGTATCTTATTAAAATTATGTTAAAGTATCTATTATTATGTATTTGTCTTTTCATTACATCGATAGCACACACATTATTTTTTCATTGACCAATTTTGCGCAATCCATTTTTTTGTACCCTTCAGTTAAAAGCAGATGCTTAAACACTAATTCGTTTAAACATGAATAAATTTGAACGTTAACAAAGAATAATTTGCTATATTAAATCAAACAAACAGATCCAAAATATCTCAATTTTTAGAGGAGTTAGTACAATCTAAAGTTGGGTGTACTTTTTTGTGGGACATACTGTATATATATACACTGAAAACAAACATATTAAAAGTTAAATATGAAAACAACCAACAAAATAATTTCTTGGGCCTTATATATATATATATATATATATATATAATTATTTTAGAATTATATACAGTAAAATAATAATTATATTATATTATATTATCATTTTAGAATTATATACAGTAAAATAATAAGATATATATAATTATATTATATATATATCATTTTAGAATTATATAATTTTAAAATTTTATAATTTTGTAATTTTGTATTTTATGACATATCTTGATTTCTTCAAATGACGGTTCAGGATCGACCCACGTCGGGCTAACATCATGAAAAAGAAAAAACTATAGTGTTTGTTATTTACCATTACTTATTCGGACTATAGTGGATTTAATTTTCCCAGAAGAGTTCCTTGTGCCATGCACGGTCTGTGTGTATCATAAAAAACCTCAGGGGACGATTCTGAGTTCAATCCCATATATATATATATATATATATATATATATATATATATATATATATATAATAAGAGACGGGACCACTAGCATGACCTTCATGTGAAGAGAGACCAACTGACGGAACTACTATGAGGTTACGAGGTATATGAAAAAATAAAGGTATAAGCGGCCTTTTTACATATACAAAATTTATCTTTCACAACGATAAGAAAAATTCTGTTTGCACGTTCGAAAATGAGTTATTTCAGCAAGAATTACACTAGATATTTAATGCCAAAAATATATTGTGAAATTTTAATTGCCATTTGAATACGGTTCTCCTGATGAAGGAGAGACAAAAAAAAAAGTACAGTAACCCACCGATTTACGCGCCCCTTATTTGCGCGGTTTCGGATTAACGCGGTCCCAAAAATATTCATTTTTTTATAAATAAACGCAATACAATTTCTAAAAAAAAAAAAAAATTGAATATTTTTTGGACCACGTTAATCCGAAAACGCGCAAATGGGGGTCGCGTAAATCGGTGGGGGTTACTGTATTATTGTTCAATGTTTGTTGCTTTTTTGAGGCCAAAGTTGCGAGAGAACTGGAAAAAAATATTGGAGACACAAATGGCTTTTAATTTTATTTTATGCGTTTATGCATTATGTTATTCAACAAGTGATTAACGCTTTTGTTATGTTCATGGGCTTGCATTCCAAGCGTTAAAATTTTTGCTTAGAACATTTAAAATTCTGACTGGCAAATGAAACACTTATCGCTTCATTATCGCGCAATATTTAGCCCTAAACTCTCTCTCTCTCTCTCTCTCTCTCTCTCTCTCTCTCTCTCTCTTTTACACACACACAACACACAAATATATTTTAATCAATCGCTCCATATATATATATATATATATATATATATATATATATATATATATATATATATATATATATATATATATATATATATGGGTGGGTGAAACTAAAGAGAGAGAAAAGAGTAACATGAAATAATAACATTTAAATTTAATGAATAAAATTAGGAAGAAGAGCGAAAAATGCGAATTGTGTCATTTCGATCGTGTCTTTTTCCCTTCGGAACAAAAGTTCAAAAGAAAGAAAGAAAAAGATCGGAGCCAGAACTAAAATTAAATTTTTATAAATTAATTCTCTCCAGACAAGGACTATCTTTTTTTTTTTTTTTTTTTTTTAAGGAATGAAAACCAAAGTAAAAAAACAGTGGACACCTATATATATATATATATATATATATATATATATGCTGCAAACCCACAAGGAAAAAGAAAAACGATTCCAAGGCCTTTTTTTAAAGGGGGAAATACTGTGTTTATCTAAAATAATTTTTTAAAAATTCCGTATCTTTTAACTGTTAAAGGTTTATGGAGCAAACTTAATAAATTTCTCTGTGTTGCACTGCTTCGGTATTTCATATTTTTCGTTAATGGAAATTCTTTGGTGACATTCAAAGGATTCTTCGTTACGATTGTGAATGCGACGAAATAGTTATTAAAAATAGGCTGATATAAACCGCAGTGTCTAAAACCGATTTAAACCAAAGTTATTGAATGATATGATACAGTTAAAAGGTTTGAATGGATCTCAACATTCGTTAAATTTGTGTATAAACCCGCGGTTCGTGAACGAATAGAACGGAACACCGTTCTTTTAACGATAGACCCATAATAGTGTCTGTCTGTCAACCCTTTACTGCATAAACGGACGAATTTGTAACCTGTCAAATACACGTACTCATAATTTAATCCTACAAAACATTCATGCGGTAAAGAGTTAAAGTAAGTTGTCTTCAAGATGTCGAATTGTATTTGTTTGATGATTAAAAAGCACTTTCAAAGGTCAAGAGTTCTGAATATGTTATATGGTATTATGCAAGATTTGCCAAATTTACCAAATGTTTGCTTCCCCGCGAGTCATATACGGTTGAAGGACATCTCATCAACCAACCAACTGGTTTTTTTTTTGCTCTGATATGATCGTGAGATGACAGGCTCAGCGTGGTACTGGAAGAGGTATGTCCTTCAGCGCCATCTATTAAGTTGAATATTTTTGCCAAAGTAAGAAATTTCTCTTCTCTCTCATTCACTACAGGCATGTCACATTCTAAGTATTACATATTTTTTGCATTCACGACAGACAATGCAAACACTCGATAAAAATGAAGTGTTTGTTTATTCTGTCGTGAATACAAAAAAAATATTGTAATAGAATATAATATGCCTGTAGCGAATTTCAGGGGGTATACAGAGATTAGAACATTCCTCTTTTATGACATTTCTCCTCTCCTTAAAACAATACATAATTTGTAACTTTAACTGTAGCATGTAGCAAATGAGAAAATATTTGCGGTCGTGGTTGTTGATTGGACACGTAAACACGCTTCCGCAAGAGACAAAGGAAGAATAAGAGAGAAAATATATTCGAACCAAATAATATACCAGAATCGATGGTTACTTGACAAGAACCTAGAAAGAATAATGTTCGAATGATATTCTGAAATCAATTCGAGTACCGTCGGTGCTTGGTTCAAATGAGAACGTCCCCTTTCCCCCGAATACTTCCAGGTAATATTTTACTCTCGTAATTTAAAAAGGCGTCTTTGTTTGATTGTTTCTGTATATCTATTTTTACACCTTATTTTAATCAATAAAAAAAGTTCCGTAATCCATTCAAGTTCTCGAAATGTTGCATTTTGATCGTCGATTATGTTTGCCATGAATTCGTCAAGCATTCTCCGAAAGACATGAAGACATTCTCTGAAAGACACGAAACAAGTTACACTAATAAAGTGTAGAATTTCTAAAATTTAAGTAACAACCTCTACAGTGTGTATATATATACAGGGTGATTCAAAAGTCAGGTTACATAGGGAAATACTGTATTATGTAATGATACAGGGGAATAGTCACATCACATGTTCCATATGGCCACCGTTAACGGCAATGCACTTGTGCAGCCAGCTAGGAATATCACATGAATGCGCTCCTCCTTCGATAACATCTCATAACTCATTTACCTGCAAAGAAACAGAAAAGCCCTATGTAACCTGACTTTTGAATCACCCTGTATATATACATATATATATATACTCGTGTGTGTGGGTGTATATATATATATAAAAGCTTCAAAGTCGAGTGCATCTCTTTCAAAGGCTTAAAAAAAATACGACCAAAAGGCAAATTGATGAGTTACACAAATGTATAAGAAGACTTTCAATGAACACGACTTTCAAAAGTTTAATCTTAGTTTTGAAAGTTATAAACTCAAGAGATATATATATATATATATATATATATATATATATAAAGTATATATATAAAGAAGAGAGAGAGAGAGAGAGAGAGAGAGAGAGAAATATTAGCCTGATGCTTTAGCGTTTGCACCAAACTTTAACCTATGCGGCCAAAATGTGTTCGTTTCATCTCGTTTCATTTCTTTTTAAAACGAACACTTCGACTACCTTAATTCTTTTAGGTTCTAATGCGGTATAAATCTACCTATGAATTAAACTAACCTATCTTTCACCACCATAACAAATACGTAACATAACATAACATAACCTTTCTAATATAGAAGTATGATAATAAAGATGTCTCTTACGTCTGATATAAAGGAAACGGCAAAGTACGCGCACATTTTGGCGTTACCGCTTGGCGTTACCCGATAAATCTCAACCGGTTAACCAATATACAAATAATTTCTTTAAAATTTCAAAATTCTTTGGATAACATTAAACATTCTACAATTTAAAAAAAAAGATTTAAATACTTTAGCATTTATAATTAGATACAGGGTGTTCAAAAAGTCGCACTACAGTTGGAAAATAAATCTCAGACCATTACCGCCTTATAGTAATGGTTATTTGGTTATTTGGCGCCTAGCCAAGTGTAGTGCGACTTTGTGAACACCCTGTATTTAGTTAAAAATACATTTAATTAATTTTAATATTCTCAATACCGAGTGACGAAAAACGTTTACGTATGAACAATTATATATAAAATAAATGGTGGATCAGCACGCACAGAGAGCGTCTATGAAATTATTATTAACCGTACAATTTTAATAATTCCATTATACAAAAAATTTCTGGAAATTACATTTCTCTCAAATTTTTTTTTTTTAAGTTATTAAAATTTCTGTTTTTTAACAGCCAATTATTATTGGTAATACGCGTAATGACGGAAATTAAAAACTGCAGAAAATATTCAGTTTTAATCAACGAAAAATTTGTAAAAATGTTTTAAGAAGGACTATCCTTCAATATATTATATATATATATATATATTATATATATATTAAGACAAAATATAGTTGAAATAAAATAATATATATTCAAATGTTGTACGTAGAAGGCATAGTATAGTATATTTGGGGGTTAATTAATCACTGTCTAACAGCACCTGACATTAGTTTGCCAAACGTGATTTGGATAAATGGGGAAGCAACGTTTTATACATGAAGCGCTCACCTCCTCTAAAGTCGTCTTAAGATTTAGGGAACGCGAATCGGGGAATGAAGTAGTGTTTAATCGTAGTATGCGCGCAAAAAAAAAAAAAGTATCGTCATTTGAATATACAAGCGGCTCATAGTGATTATTATTTGATGGAGAGATTACGCGAGCGAGACTAATATCTCGTCCAATATTTAGTCTTAATTCAATTGCATTTTAGCTTTGTTTGATTAGTGTAATTTTTGTTTTAGAGGTACTCGTGGGAAGGTTTTCTCGCTCTGCGTCCATACGTTAGTATCAATGTACAGTACTCACGAGGTTATTCGTGAGTCACTCAAATGTGAATCGAGTTAACCGTGATTTACTACTTGTGACCCTTGTGCACCTATCTGTGATAATGACATCAAGTTAGTCGTAATTTGGCGCAGTGTTTACATCCGCGGCTCGCCTCCCGCCAGCCCACCAAACTATGACACTTAATTGTATATTGTAATAAAATAATACTGTGTCTGGTGGCGCGCGGAGTGGAAGGTCAGTTATTGGTGGCGGGCAGCAGCCGCTGCACCACCTACCTACCCACCGGCTGAGTATAGTGAGTTAACCGTGAAATCGTGTTATCCCTCATTATACACCGCCCCTCAATCACGGATAACTGAATTGGTACTGTAAACTAAAACACTAATGAATTACACTACATATGGAATGCATACTCTTCTCATGGAGGTTAATATAACTATAAAAAGTAGGGTTTTTTTTAGGTTAAAATAAATTACCAGCAATTTTAGGAGCCTAATTAAATTTCTAGTCTACTTTTATGACCTCTGTTTGTAAAGAGCTCCGTTTGGCAATAAAAATATATCAGGTGTCACAATTAAGAACCAAAATATTTAAAGAACTTTTATGGGATGGATTTTAGTATGCAAATTTTGCCTCACTTTTGACGTTCAACATCTTTCGTTGTATTTGTAAATGAGTTCAATCCGAAATTAAATAATTATACGTTATTATACTGTAACGAATTGTTACGCTCAGACGTTATTGTTACTCGTCTTTAACTTTTAAATCGTTCACTCGATTCGTCAGTTCAAAATTCTTCGGAAAAGGGAAAAGGTTTAATGAATATCATTATGTAATATAACATTTTTTTTTAATGTTGAAATACATTCTTCGTTTGTTTTATGCGGTTGAAGGGGCAATAAAGCCTCCGGAACACTCGATAACTTTAACCATGATCCCTCAAAATGTCTCTCCATCGACTAACATTTCGGTTCTTTCTTTTGTTTTACGTTTGAAATTTTGCTGCTGTTTCGGAGGAGACGTTTTATAAATGTCACACGTCGAGAAACGTAGTCACTTTCATAACAAAAGTAGTCACTCTGTCTATCGCAACAGACAAGTTCTTACGAAATCGTAAGACTATCAACGTACTTTGTCTTTCTGTCTGTCTGTCTCTCTCTCTCTCTCTCTCTCTCTCTCTCTCTCTCTCTCTCTCTCTCTCTCTCTCTCTATATATATATATATATAATATATATATATATATATATATAAGGTATACAATTAAGGATAAATAAGGTTACAACCTTGTTAAATTTATTGCTTGCATTCAGAATAAATTTCAAATATAATAACACTGAGTGTGTGTGTGTATATATATGTATATACATATATATATATATGTTCGTAGTAAAGTTAATTTAATCATTAAATTAACTATCTTACCTTTGGCAATATACGAACAAAAAAAAAAAAAAATATATATATATATAGTACTAAACAATATTTAATTGTACTTTTTTATCTTTAATACACTCCTGAAACCTATAAAAAGAAATACAATACAATTCGCCCATAATGGAACTTTGTTCCATCTTAAATTGGATTCCTAATGAAGACTTTTCGTTAACTGCATCGATAATTAAAAGAGAAAAGATACGGTGCCAATTATTAATCAGAAGACCTGACACTGAAGCCCAGACCAACAGCGCCAGAAGGGATTCAACCTTCATCGATTCATCCAATAACTCTCCCCGACTTCTAATCTTAATGGAATCGAAGAAAAATGAATTTTAAATTGTCGCCTCACTCGCCACTTATTGGGCTACTTTTTTTTTGCGTTAGTTTTTGGGCGATTTTTCTCTATTTTTCTTTAATGCTTGCTATTTCTTTGATGTTGCTTTTTCTCTTCTTTTATTGTTTTTACTGTTTATATTACGGTAACATCAAACTATTTCTCTCTATTAATTGTATTCAAAGGATAAAGTTATATACACTTCTTCTTCTTAGGCTACTTTCCGCTAATGATGCCTCTGCTACTTTTGCTACTTTTTTGGGACTGACTTTATTAAGGCTGATGAAGAGATCACTTGATCAATTTGTATATTAAAATTTCGCGGTTTATTTTTTTAATTTAATTTTATAGTTTAAAAGCTAATTTTTTATATAGATGGAGATATGTTTAGTGTGGATTCATTATATTTTCATTATATTCATTATATTTTAGACCATTATTTGGAGTGAACTCGAAAATTATTACATTAAATGGTATTAAAATATTCATAGTAAAAATATTTTATATTTAAGGGCTGATTCGATCATTTAACTCAAATGTATCTTTGAGTAGCCATTTATTTGGTTACTAGATAATGTGTCTGAATTAAGTGATTTTATAAAACCAGGTGTTCCTCAATTTAATAGTAATAATAATAATAATAATAATAATAATAGTAGATTAAGAAAGGGATATTTAAAGAATTATCTGTACGAATTGTCTTTGAACATCATTAACTCGGATTTTGAAATAAAAACTAATCCATAAAGATAATTGCAAATCTTTGGAAATTAAATAAATTATCTTAACCAACAGAATATAAATAGCGAAATTAAATCTTAGAAGCGGTCTTTAATTTTATCGCGAAATGGGGTGTATCCAAAAAAAAAGAAAAGTTAAAATTTTTTTTTTTTAAATGTTTTAGCAAATCACTACATGATCCACCCAATTTAATTGCATCTAAAATGATTGCAGGTTCTTTGCAATGAATAGGTTGCATGCAGAAATACTTGATAAATAGCTTATAGTATGATGAAACTGTGTCTTAAAAATCGAGTTACATATTTCAAAAAAAAAGAAGACATACATTTTTGGGGGGGCTATAAAGCAAACGGATGTACCGTACAACGTTTACGCAACGTTCATATGTAAATACAACGGTATAAAAATACGCAAAGAAAACATA
>JAJOZX010000917.1:352500-355000 GCA_023014485.1 Bathynomus jamesi
CCCCTAATCCAGGAGGGGCCCTGAAGCAACTTTTTTTTTAATGAGTGAATTTTTGAACAAAATCGACGGAGTTTTTTTAAGTGTTTGTTATTAAAATAAGGCTATTTTAGTGATAGAATCATAAGCCAATGGGTTGAAGTACTTAATATTGACCTTAGAATATGCTCTAATACCCATTTCATATGGCCTCAAAATGCCCCTGTAATTGGTCAAATTTCAAAATTTTCTCGGGGGCTTGCAGCGCCCGATCCCCCAGCTGTATGGGCTCGCTGAGCTCGCCAGAATCTATTCAAGGGCAAGGGCAGCAAGGCCCTTTGAACCTTGTTGGATGTTGCCCTATTGTTGCTGGTTGCGAAGGGGCCCCCATAACAGTTCAAGCTTCAGGGTCCCAAAAATGTAGGTCCGCCACTGGTAACATATACTGACTTTGATAAAGCCTTCGGTAAATGTGACCATAGAATCATAGCACACAAACTTAAGGATACGGGAATTACTGGAAAGCTAGGAAGGTGGATATTTAATTTCTTGAAGCAAAGAACACAAAGAGTGGTGGTAAGTGGAGTCAAATCGGAAGTCTCGGAAATAGAGAGCTCTGTCCCATGAGGGACAGTTCTAGCTTCCTTGCTGTTCATAATAATGATTGCAGATATTGATGCAGATATCAATGACAGTATTGTATCATGTTTTGCAGATGACACAAAGATATGCAAGGAAATATTGATTGAAGGTGACATAGAAAGATTACAAAACGACATTGAAACATTATTCCAGTGGTCAGAAGACAACAATATGAAGTTCAACGAAGGAAAATTCCAACTTCTAAGATATGGTAATAACAAGAAGCTAAAGAAAAAAGGGTACAAAACTCGCAAGCCAAATAGATAACATCAAATCCACAAGTCAGGGATCTTGGAGTAATAATGTCGTCGGATGCAGAATTCAGAGTGCACTATAACATCAAAATTACAACGGCTAGAAAAATAATGGGAATTATCTGGAGGAGCTTCCGCTGCAGAAAAGCAAACATCATGCTCAACTTATGGAAGAGTCTAGTCCTACCAATAACTGAGTATTGCTCAGTACTCACAAGCCCACACAGAAAACGAGACATTGCGAACATTGAAGCTATACAAAGGACTTTTACATCTAAGATAGAGGAAACGGAAGGTGAAGACTACTGATCTCGACTACAATCACTGAAACTCTACTCTCTCGAAAGAAGGCACGAACGGTACCCAATAATATACATATGGAAAATACTTGAGGGCTCTGTCCCTAACCTTAGAAATGAAATAGAAACAAACTGGAATGAGTGAGAGAAGAGGCAGATTTTGTGCGGTCCCAGCTGCGGTGGGACAAGAAGCCATGAAAACGAGGATGGAAAATACCCTCAGAATACGAGGCCCAAAGCTTTTCAATATCCTACCAAAAGAAGTGAGGAATCTCCAGCACACCGACCTGAATAACTTCAAGAACCAGCTGGACAGATTCCTGTGCAAAGTCCCTGACCAGCCGCATGGCCGGTACGAGGGCAGGAGGAGATCAGACAGCAATTCCCTCCTTCACCAAATCCTGCAAATGAGGCGGGATGCTGCCGGTCGATCCTGAACCGTCGTTCGAACTCACCCAAAGTATACTGAATTTTGTTTCTCGACTACAATTTAGTCTATACGTGTTATGATCATTACAATGTTACACAATTTAGCTTTTAAATCAGATAAAAATCATTTTTCAACAAAGTTAAAATGAAAACTAAAAATTCATTTACAGATTAAGAGAAAATACACAAAATGAATTGTAAGATTTTAACTTCTAAATTAGGATCGTAAATAGGAATCCAAATTTCCTTGAATCTCTGGTGTCGATAAATTTCCTCAAATGAAGTTACAATTTCTCGTATGCTTGGAAATAATGCCAAAGACTTTTAATTAAAAATGTAAAATTATTTTAATCTGCAAACTTTTCACGAAAAATATCATGATAAATTATTATTACCCTGTAATTATAAAATTTCCATCACATAAAAATAGATTAACGATATATATATATATATATATATATATATATATATATATATATATATTGGGGCTGGGTACCAACAATAGAAATAGTGCGGGTAATGGTACTCGTGTGCAATTTTTGCCTGTATCTGATATTAGTACTGGTGCAGGTATTTGAGGCAAAGTGGTACTGATAATACCAGCAATTGAAAGTGGTTACGAGTAAAAATACCACTACATTATCAATTTTTTTTTTTACCTACGGACGTATCTATTTTGTAGGGCGAACAACCTGACCTATAGCAACGTAATTTTTAATGCCTATTAATTTCAGTTTTATGATCCTTTGTATAAGAAGCTGCTTAAAGTAAAGGCATAAAATACCAAAAACAAATTGCTTTGCAACAGAAACTTTGAAACTTATTAGAAAGGAACTTACTAGCCTTGAAAAAGAAAATATAACATTAATTAATGACAGACTTGATAAGGCTAGGCTAAGT
>JAJOZX010000917.1:360000-367500 GCA_023014485.1 Bathynomus jamesi
GATAGACGTGCGATTTGATAAAGCCCCATGCAAAGAAATCTAAAGGGATTAAATCTGGTGATCTCGCTGGCCAAGGTCTGTTGCTTCCGCGTCCGATCCAGCGATTTGGAAAACGTCCATTTAGATAATCCTGAACAATTTTGGCATAGTGACAAGGAGCACCATCATGTTGATAGACGACGGTACTAACAATCCTATCCACGTCGTCTATCAACATGATGGTGCTCCTTGTCACTATGCCAAAATTGTTCAGGATTATCTGAATGGACGTTTTTCAAATCGCTGGATCGGACGCGGAAGCAACAGACCTTGTGTTGCGAGATGACCAGATTTAACCCCTTTAGATTTCTTTGCATGGGGCTTTATCGAGTCGCTCGTCTATCAGACGAAGATTACGAGTCTTGAAAACTTACGTACACGTATACGAACTGCTGCAGATAACATAACCCCGCAAATGCTCCAGAATGTGTTTAGAAATGCTGCGGAACGATTTGAGCTGTGCAGGGATACTGATGGGCGTCACGTCGAATCCTACTCTTAATTATTTAATAAATGTTACCACTTTATCATTTTATGATTGAATTCCATTTAATTTCCAAGTGCTTCACAAAAATAGATCCTGACTTTATGTACACCCTGTATATGATGAATAAAACCACGTGTTACTTTCGTGAAATAATTTTCATATATATATATATATATATATATATATATATATATATATATATATATATATATATATATAGGGTGAACCAAATGTAGGTGGACAGTAAATGATAACGTTTATTTTGAGAATACATATTTAATTTTTTTGTATACTATAATACAAAATAAAATTTAAATAAATTTAGTTATAATATTTAATATAATATAACACAAACACCATAGTTATAATGAACACCATAGTTATAATATAATATACACAAACCGTATTCAACCTACTGTCCACCTACTTTGGTTCACCGTGTATATATATATATATATATATATATATATATGTATGCATGTATTGGCAATCACCAAGAGGAAAATTGAAAAGATAAACAAGTGATCCATAGTTCACTATTTAAGTAGCCAGAAAGGCAGGACGGAGAATTAAGGAGGGAGCCCTAGAGCTATTCACACAAGGCGAGGTCTAAAAAACGCGAAATATGCATATCGAAATGGTTATCAAAAACCTGTGAAATGGAACTCAGGAGTAGCACCTGCTTGATTAATGAGTTTCTATCACACTCCCCGTAGCAAATTCAACTTCATATATATATAATATATTATATATATATATATATATATATATATATATATAGCATGATGAATAAAACCACGAAGGAAAGGAAACACAGAGCACCACTCTGTGTTTCCCTTCCTTCGTGGTTTTATTCACCATAAATATTTTTCACGTATTACTTTCGTGAAATAATTTTCATATATATATATTATATATATATATATATATATATATATATACACACACACACACACACACACTGTATATTACATAGCTAAGAAAGTGTTCAAATTTTGTGTAATTTCATTTTGTAATATTTACACGCTATTTTTAGTGTTATTAATTTCATATTAAATTAAGAGTTTTCCCTCCGTTTCAAAGGAATTTTTTTGTCCTTTTCTTGTCCTTAGAAGAAAGTACAGTCGTAATAAACAAATTATGAATAAAATAAAAATGGGTTGATAATGTTGAGCGAGATCAGCGATCAATTTTAATATTGAGCGAGATAAAGGATCACTTATTTCAATATTGAGCGAAATAAAGAATCACTTATTCTAATACTGAGCGAGAAAAAGGATAACTTCTTTTAATACTGAGCGAGATAAAGGATCACTTCTTTTAATATTGAGCGAGATAAAGGATCACTTATTTCAATATTGAGCGAGATAAAGGATCACTTATTCTAATACTGAGCGAGATAAAGGATCACTTATTCTAATACTGAGCGAGATAAAGGATCACTTATTTCAATATTGAGCGAGATAAAGGATCACTTATTCTAAAACTGAGCGAGATAAAGGATCACTTATTCTAATACTGAGCGAGATAAAGGATCACTTATTCTAATACTGAGCGAAATAAAGGATCACTTATTCTAATACTGAGCGAAATAAAGGATCACTTCTTTTAATACTGAGCGAGATAAAGGATCACTTCTTTTAATACTGAGCGAGATAAAGAATAACTTCTTTTAATACTGAGCGAGATAAAGAATCACTTCTTTTAATATTGAGCGAGATAAAAGATCACTTCTTTTAATGTTCCCCGAGTGTTGAATGTTAAGTATGATGAGAAATTAAAGAAATCTAAAGAATATGGCTAAGATATCTCGCGTTTGTTCGGTTTAATAGTAGAAATGCGTGTATTTTTAAAATAAATATTAATAATAATAATACAAAATTCAAACCCTCGAAGAAATAATATTTATTTATCAACAATACAAGTATATCGCGTGTTGCAATGGATAATAAACGTCTCACCACGTACGAAGTTTAAAACATGCTCCGAGTTTGGTTCAATAAACGAAATAAACTTTAATTACAAACGACGTTTTAAGCTCTTTTTTTTTAACTTTTTAAATTTAAAAAAAAAATTAAAATGCAAGTCATTGAACAAATAAATTAATTTTTATTTATTGTTTTCAGCCTCTCCTTATTATTTGATTTTGTGGCTTCACCTGTTTGTTTTACGTATTTAAACTAAAGACGAGAGAGGGGCTTCAAGAGGAAGAGAAAAAGCTTTGATTTTTAGATATTTGAAAGAGGATTGAAGCGCATGTCTGGATTAATGCGTTAATAATTGTTTAGGGGCCGGTTATAAGGCTGTATTGTTGTTGTAAGTCTGTAAAAGTTCGTACCTCTCTACCCATATTGGTTTCTCTCTCTCTCACTCTCTCTCTCTCTCTCTCTCTCTCTCTCTCTCTCTCTCACTCTCTCAGTGAATATAAAATTATTTTCGCTTATAGCGATCTCAGGCATCTGTTTTCAGTGTTTATTAAAAATATTTGAAAACATTCGTTTTGAATCGCCTCTTGTGATTTTCCGAGGAAGGAGATCCTGTCTCGAACCCTTTTATAATAAATTAAACCAAACGAATCCTGAAACGGAGGAAGCCTTAAAATTTGAACTTAAAAGGGGACTGCGTGACTTCGAAGCATAAATAAAAAAAAAAGTCTCATAAAAGCTTCACCGCCATTGGCTGAAATTTCGCCAATGGCGATCCTTCTTTCAAAGCTTATTTGCCGTTAGTCTACTCGTGTCCATGATGGAACGGATTAAGGAGAAAGGTTACGCACCTTTGATTGTAAATTTCATCGCTGATTTGTTTACATTATTGATCACCATCTTCGCTTTATCTGCGGGTCGTTAACACACTTCTCCGCAATGATTGGTATGCGGTCGGAGTCGATCGAAATGTTGTGCAGTTGGAATTGAAAGGCAGGTGAATGAGAGGAATTAAGGAGTCTTAATTAATGTAATTTGAGTTTTCTTTGCCTATATTGTTATTAATTCAATAGTGGTCATTAGTGGTGATTGGCACAGAAAGGAAATAGTTAGCGATGATTTATCATCTCACTGTTTACCATCGTTCATATAAGGCTTACATCAAGCCGTCCACGTAAAAACTTCTTTGCATATAAATATTAATAAAGAGTAAACAGTTTCTTTGTCTCTCTCTCTCTCTCTCTCTCTCTCTCTCTCTCTCTCTCTCTCTATATATATATATATAATATATATATATATATATATAATATATATATATATATACACATACACACACACCATTTAAATTTTACCAGAACCAAATATTATACACTATTTTATCAAGTCTTTCATACACACTATATATTATTAATATTTCGCTATACATTATCAAAAATTTTTCCATAATACAGAGTGTATAAATACAGACCTCTTTGCATCCAAACCAAAATTGATATACGCCAAATAAGGAAGGAAAACATATGTTAGGAACATGGAACAAATTGAAAGTTTTATGATCGTCAGAGTATTGTGATTGCAAAGGAAACAGAAACTGTGAGGTTATACATAAACAATTGTATTATAGACGAGATTAGCCACTGAAAAGGAAATCATATATATATATATATATCTGCGATTGACGAGTGTGCTTGGGAAGGTGTGTAACCTACTGTAATTAGTAGAAGGAACACCACCAGCGCAGTTGCAAACGTTTGTTTATTTATGTATCAGACGTTTCGAAAGAATTAGGTTCCATCTTCAGTGACTAAAAGTTAAGAGCGTAAAATTAATATTAAGATTATTCTCGCAATACACACGCGAGACAAAATTATAATTACTATTGTACAGGGTGTCCATAATGTCTTGTCGTCCCAGTAAAATACTAACTGATTTTCGTTTTTCTTTCAGACCCATTTGAAATGTGTGATAACGGCAACTATACGATTGAACAACGCATATTGGCTCGTACCTGGTTCCATGAGCGACCACGTAATGGCAAAAACCATTGAAAATATTCGTGCAGATTTCCAAGACCGATTGAATCGTGCAGCTCCTTTCTGAAGGAGCTGCACCATATATATATATATATATATATATATATATATATATATATATATATATATATATATATATATATATATATATATATATGTTTGCATATATAAAAAAAAATTGTGGAAAAAATTTCACTCAAATTACAATACTGTATATTCAAAAACATTTTCATTGGTCAAGAAATAGCCTTATGCCACGCCTTTGCTCTTTAGGATTGGTTACCAAATACAGAGTTTTTTTCCAAGACAAACCCTTTCCACAAGGTAAAATACATATATATATATACAAAATTAAAATATGAAAGGTATATTCACTTTACCACACTTCCATACCACGTATGAAGAGAAGAAATATCAAATGAAAAATATATCTAAAATATTTGATATGGTGTATCAACGAAATAAAGTTCCTAATATGCTTTAACCTTCTGAATAAATAAAAATATAATTCATAAACTATGTAGTTACGTGATGTTCTTCATCCTCCCTCCTCCGTTCCCAGAAACCCCAGTTCCCAGCCCCCTCGTAAATCTAAAATTCTTCAGACAAATCAGTGCCTTTATTATGTAAACTCTTTGTGTGGGAAGTTAACGAAATATTTGTTTACAGTGTTTATAATATTATCTATTTACAGTATTAAACTTTCAGTTTATAAATTAGTTTGTTTATTATTAAAAACAAACGTACGAGTAGGGATATATTTATCCAGAAGGTTAACCCTTTAAGGACTGAAGATGCCAATTGCTAACGTTTCAAATACACGCATTCCTAACTTAACCCTACAAAAAATTCAGGGCTTAAAGGGTTAAAGCATATTTGCAACTGTATTTTAGTGATACCAGCTCATGGAAAATATTAACCCGTTAACGCCGAACGTTTTTGTAGGGTTAAGTCTAAATGCGTGTATTTAAAACGGTACGTATTCGACCCAGTCGGCGTTAGAGGGTTAAATATACATTTTAATTTACATTTATGAAGAGTGAGGGATAGAGGTAGGTTAGCTGCTTTTTGCTATTTTCATTTTGTGTGTGTGTGGGGGGGGGGGCTCTTGGAAAACTAGTTTTATTTGTAATTAAACATAAAAAAATGAAGACATGATATAATACTGTTTCTAGGTCAATAATATCGGATCACCTGAAGATCAAGGCCCCCAGCCTTCGTTAGTTAGCCTTATAAGGCTAACTAACGAAAATACCACGACTTAACCTAAGCAATCGTCAAAGGCGTACAGTTGACCTAACGATTGTTTAGAATAAGTCGTGATATTTTCGTTAGTTAGCCTTATAATGCTAACTAACGAAGGCTGGGGGCCCTGATCTTCAGATGATCCATCATATCTTTCTAATTCTATTTTATCGGTGAATTTTTTTCCGTAACTGTATTATCGATTACCAAAGCCAGGTAATGTATTAGACCACACTTACCTTACTCACTGTCCAGTTTACCTCAACTATGGTAATAAACTGAGCAAGCAAAATGAATTTTACATTTAATATAATTTTACATGTCCATATAAGAGTAACATAAATTAAACAAAAAGAAAATTACGATTAAAAATAAAGAATAAATAAAAAAAAAAAAATTTTAAATGTTAAAAAAAAAGTAATTTGTAAAGATTTGTTAAAAATTAACTTTGAATATTTTTCTTAACATGAAAACTGTCATTTGAACAAACGAAACAACTGGTAGATTCTTGTTTTTTTTTTTTTCAAACACATACGTACAGTAAAATAATAAAATATAAACTCTAATGAAATAGGCATAAAAATAAAGTCTTAAAAATGGCGAGGCAGCCGTCATATATTTTTGAGGAAAACGAGACAAGACGAGTTAACTGTCATCCTTCCTGTGTCCGAAGGAAAATGAAGTTGTAAAAATAATTTCAATATTATATTTTAATTTTTTTATTGTTCATTTTAACACTTTGTGAATTTTCCTCATTTATTCTGCCAATTACTGGTCGATAGACAGGCGGTGTCATCGGGCAGAATTTGCGCTAATGAGCGGGAGGAAAGACAGCGCATAGTCTGATCATAACAATTAGTTTTCATAAAATTAGTAATCGCCTTTGCAAAAGCTATGCTACAATTTATTTATATTTTTATTATTAATAATTATTTGAAGTCTTTTATAAAGTATTATCCTGAAAATACGCGTACGCGAGGCATTAGAAGCTCGCAGCGTTAGTGTCATATATATACATATATATATATGTATAGAGGATTAGACCACACACGTATACCCCCGTACGTAGTTCGTCACCATGGGAGAAACGGGCTTTGTTGCGTTATTCAAAGAACAATTTCAAGAATCATCTCTCGTACGAGCTTTGTTTGTTCTTGTTGTAGACACTCGGGTAAACCGAAAGGGTTCTGGTGCATTATTCATCAGGATCAAGACACAACTCCTTTTTGTCTTTCTTCCCTGACCCTACGCAAATGCAGCTCCTCTCATCTTCTGAACTACAAACACAATCACACAGCCACAAACCTGTTCCTCAGCGCAGAGTTTTTAAAATGGGTATTATAGCCTGTAGTCTGATTTGTTATTTATTACACTATAGCATATATTAAATTTATCCGTAGGAGGATACTCGAAAGACGTTGTGTATATATACTCCTTGGGTCTTAAATGAGAAGAGATTGGGGGATGGAGAAGCATCATCTCAGATGTATTCTATAGCTGACTTCATTGGAATAAAGTGGTGTTTTGTTCTTAAGAGTAAGGCCAGACTACAAAGCCGATACCAAACTTAGAACATGCAATTGTGAACGCATGGCTTCTCTCATGAAATCAAATTAATATTAAGTTAAAGCTTTACCAAATAGTTGTATTTTAGGGATCAGAAAATGAGGATGATCGATCGGAAAGTCATGTTTATCTTCCCATCCCTAAATTAATTATAATTCAAACAGGCCTAAGGCGTGTTTGGTAAGAAAAAGCAAAGAAAAGAGAT
>JAJOZX010000917.1:370000-402500 GCA_023014485.1 Bathynomus jamesi
AAAACATTTGATGCTAAAAGTAGCGTTATCCTTATAAACCCATTCATGCCCATGCCCGGATTAATTTTTATAGATTATTGGAAAACAGGATTATAAGGCAAATATTAAAAAAAAAAAAAAAAATTACCTGCGGGAAACAATTTTTAGAAATTTTAAATGAAAACACCAAATAAAATGAGTTGAATTTAAACAGCGAACATTTCTTCACACCCACACACCCACACCCACAAACCCACTCACACACACACACACACACACACACACACACACACACACACACACACAGACAAGGAAAATAATAGATTTGACTCAAAATACCTAAAAACTAAATTATAAAAATGTGAAATTTTAAAACAAAAATTTACAATTTTATTCAGAAATAGTTTTTCAAATTTAAAATAAAATTTAAGCAATATGCAAGAGAGAGAGAGAGAGAGAGAGAGAGAGAGAGAGAGAAATTTGGTGAAACATTTTTCTCATTTCTCACAAATTTTTTATGAAGAAATAAATTTGAATTTGAAAAGAGGAAAATTCAGCATTTGACTCGAATTTAATTGGAAATAAAAATTTTTATAGTGTTATAATTTGATTTTGAGAAATTAAAACTTGGATCATTTAATCAGTGAACCTATTTATCGAGTTGGATTTTATTAAAAAAAACTTAAATATAGATTTAGAATGTAGGCCACGAATCAATTTTTAACATTTGCCAAATGATGATGATCATCATCGCTCAAAAGTTTTGGTGTTGAATTTTTTTCCGCTTTTGTATACGAGTGTAATTTACAATTATACCATTTATTCCTTTCTCTTTGTTGATGCTTGCTGAACACACACATTATACCTTACCTTACAACCTTACAAAGGTTTCGCGCGATGATTTCTCATTTCGCGAAGGTCAAGCTTGTCGCCCCTCCTCTCGAGTTGGCCCGGTGAAGTAGTGAGTTGGATTCTTGCGCTCTCCACCTCAGATAGCCAGGTACGCCCGGCTCATCGGGGATTGTTCTGAGCCAGGCGTCTAGTCTTCTTTTGAAGATTTCCACTGCAACTCCCTTCGTGTTTCTTAGGTCTTTCGGCAACTGATTAAACAGTTTTGGTCCTCTCACTACAAAACTATTTTCTTTCGGGGTTAAGGATGTTCCCTGTCTCGCCTTCGATTTGGGAATACGACACAGTCTACCGCTTCTACTTTCCACTGTTGTTTGGGGAGTTATAGGATTCAGAGTAAGATTAGGGACGAGTTTCTCCATTATTTTCCAAGTGTAAATAATGGTGTATCTCTCTCTTCTCCTTTCCAGTGAATATAGGTCTAGTTCTCGTAACCTTTCCCAGTAATTTAGTTCTTTGCACCCATTGATCTTGGCTGTGAAGCTTCTTTGGATCCTCTCCAGCTGTCTAATGTCTTCTTTTTTATATGGAGATGTTAGGACCGAGCAGTATTCCAATTTGGGTATTATCAGGGTTTTCAGTAGAGGAATCATTACATTCCTATCCCTTCGTTTAAAGGTTCTCAATATCTGACCCGTTATTCTCTTTGCTCTGTTTACTGCTATCTTATTTTGTGTTTCAAATTTCGCATCATCTGTCATTACAACCCCTAAATCTTTTGCTCTGGAATTTCTCTGAATTTCCTGTCCATTTGGGGTATAATATTCCATGGATTTTAGGTCTTCTCTTTTTCCGTACTGTAATAGCTGAAATTTCTCAGTATTAAACTTCATATTGTTGTCTTCCGTCCACTTGTACTGTAGATTCTGTTTATGTCGGTTTGTAGAGATCCTATGTCTTCTGGGTTTCTTATTTTTCTACTGATCTTTGTGTCATCCGCAAAGGATGTTACTGGTGCTGTCTCTGGTTACGTCCTCATCTATGTCAGTTAGCATGATTATGAAGAGTAGTGGAGCTAATACTGTTCCTTGTGGTACCGAGCTGAAGACCTCTGATTCTGATGAAGATACTCCTTGTGCTGTAACGACTTGCCGCCGCTCACTAAGGAAATTATATATCCATTTCCCTACTTTTCCTGTTATACCCATATATTTCAGTTTATGTATTATGATTCCGTGGTCACACTTGTCGAACGCTTTAGCAAAGTCATAGTTTTCATTACTTTCAAGTGAATCAATAATGTTGTTGTAGTGTTCCATTAGTTGTGATAGGCATGATCTGCCTGATCGAAACCCATGTTGGTTATCATTGAATATTTCCGAGTTTCCAAAAAGTCATAGATTTTCTGTCTAACTATTCTTTGAAATATTTTAGTGAGATGGGATGTAAGCAATACTGGCCTATAGTTTTTGGCCTCGGATCGATCTCCTCCTTTATATATTGGGACTATGTTCGCGCTCTTCAGGATGCCCGGTATTTCTCCGTGTCTAGTGATCGTCTCCATATCCAGTGTAGGGGCTCAGTGATTGCATTCTTACAGTTTTTGATCAGTGTGGCATTCCATTTATCCGGTCCTGCCGCTGAGTGTGTTTTTAGTTTCCCTATGGCTTGTGTAATATCATCCGTCGTAAAGTCGAAATCCGTTATACTTTCCCCTTGTGGTTCTTCTTCAAAGAACGCGTTTCTATCGCATATAAATTTGTCAGTTTTTGGGATACTGAAAGATGATTCGTACTGAGCTCTTAATATTTCAGATACTTCTGTTAGATCATCAGATAAATCACTGTTCTCATTTTTTAAAGGTCCGATAGTCGCATGGTTTTTCGGCTTCCTTTTTGCGAAATTATAGAAGCACTTTGAGTTAGCCTTTATCGCTTCTATAGCGTCATCTTCTTCTTTTTCTGTATGCTTCTCGATTAGTTCCTGTATGACGACATTGATACTTTGTAGTTTATCATTTAATATTTTTCTGATGTTGTTATCTTTACAATTACTTAATTTAAAAGTCACTCTTTTTCTCTTTCGGAACAATGCCCTCTTTTGTCTTTCGAACCTGCTTCTCTTTCCTCTTTGTTGTATCTTTGGGACATGCTTTCTAACGTCTTCTCCTCTAACGTCATTAGCATCTCCTCCGTTGTCTTGGCCTCGAAAATGGTTTTCCAATCTATTACTTTCATGCTGGATGTCACATCTTCCCAGTTTATAGCTTTGGAGTGAAAATTAAAAATTTCGAATTTGCTTCTTTCTGTTGTGCATGTTCTTTCCTTTCCTGTTACCTTTATACTAGTTGTTATTTCAATGATGTTGTGGTCCGATATCATAGTTGGGGATATTTCTACATTATCAATTAGATTACTGTTGTTTGTGAATAACAAATCTAGGCAGTTGTTTTTTCTTGTGTTTTCTGTTATTTCTTGCGTTAACATAAATTCATCAGCTAAAGCTAGTAGCATTTTTACCTGCTTCTGGTCTTCTCGTGTGCCCCCCTTGTCTTGGTGTATACCTATATTTTTTCCTATCCTTTTATATTTCATGAATGGGAAATTAAAATCACCACAGAGAAAAATATTTGGGGTTGGAGAGCATAGATCTTTTACCAAGTTTCTTACCTCTATAATGGAATCTGAAAATTTTGAGGTTGGCGTGTTTGGGGGTCTGTACATTACAATTAGTACCATATTTAATTTTTCAATTTTTGCTGCTACACATTCTACGTAGTTGTTTGAGGTACTTATAGCCATTTCTGCTATGTGCCTTTCGCGTGTGTAAATAGCACATCCTCCTTTACGTCTCACTGTTATGTCGGCTCGGAGGATGTTATAGTTGTCAATTTGTATTTCTTTTTTGTTAATACAGGACTCACAATTTTCACAGTTCGTCTTTTATATATATATGTATATGTGTGTGTGTGTGTGTGTGTGTGCGTGTGTGTGTGCGTGTGTGTGTGTGTGTAGTATAAGCGGTTTAATGATAAACATTTTCTTTTCAGAACTTTCGATAATGTAGTGTTGTATTGTAAATTGTCAGTGTAAAAAGAGAAGCGAATTGAAAATTCTTTTTTAACGTATAATGTTAAGAATTGAAAATGCCAAAATTCTACCTATTATCGAAAGGAGAAGCTACCTATTTATTTCTGGAGGAAAAATCGTAATTTCTTAGCTTAAAATGATGAAATTATAGAACTTTGTTTGATCATTCATATCTAGTTTATAACGAAAAATAAAGATAGTTTCTTGTAATGAAGATCACTGATTTTTGGCTTTGAAGATATATTGAAATTATTAGTTTTAAATGGGTAATTTTTTCTCGACTGAATCTATGCGAATGTTTGTGTATATTGGATTAGTAATTGACGAGTTAGAATGATTACTGTGTCCTTTGTGTTCATCAGTTCAGATTTTGAACTGACACGTTAAAGAAAAAACTCTAACCTCCCCTGCTCATCCCTACTTTATAAATGTATCTGTTATGAATGTAATTCATTTTATATTGGCAAAATTGTATAGTGTGTGTGTGTGTGTGTGTGTGTGTGTGTGTATCACACCAGTGTTTCTACTATTGCAAAATCTATCTGTAATAAAAAAGTAAATAAAAAATATTTCATGTCAAAACTTGTCTGTGAATTCCAACCACTCAGAACGAAGAACGAAGATTAATTAAACTTCGTGTTACAGCGACGTAACACGAAAAATCAAAAGTTCAAAAGTTACATCTAATTTACTTCATAAGATAACACAGCGTTTGAATTTAAAGAACGAATATCTATCGCGAATTCAACTAGTGCGTACAAGTTCTACTTAAATTGATAATAGATCTTATTATTAATTTATATTACCCATGAAAAGGGTTCTGAATTAGACTGGGTCAGCCCGTAGAAAGTAATTAAGGAGAGTTGAAGTACATTCAATTTTCCACACACAGTATTCAGAGTTCCTCAACCGAATGAAACTATACTTTAATCAGTTAATCTTTAAAACCAAACTACAAGAGTAAAATAATACACTTGGCAAGAAAAGAACAAAATTAAATAAGAAGTTCAAAAGGAAGTCGTCTTATCTTTGCCAGTTCCAGATCGGAATTCCTCACCTTTTATGACCCGCACTTCAGTTCTCGTTTTGGACACACCTCACTTCTCTCGCTTGCATTCGGTAAACTAACTTCAAAATTGATAGTACAGTAAGTTTAAAATATTATTCTATGAAGGCTGAATGACATTAATCCTTTGAACAACATCACAGTTACGGAACAGTTTTTGTAAATGTTAATTTCGAACGGCTAAATTGACAAAATGTTTGAAAAAGGATATTTATACTTGGGTTTAAAATTATGAAAATGAAATACAGTCTAATCATCATAC
Organism: Bathynomus jamesi; assembly: GCA_023014485.1. Lineage (NCBI taxonomy): Eukaryota > Metazoa > Arthropoda > Malacostraca > Isopoda > Cirolanidae > Bathynomus > Bathynomus jamesi. The sequence goes on from JAJOZX010000917.1 coordinate 375,246, forward strand.
AATAAATATAAGTTTTAAGCTTATACAGAGGTGCCAAGCCAGAAGTAAATTTTATTATGGCTCGTAACACGCAATTCAAATATAGGATAAAATGGAAAAACAATAAATTAATATCGAGCAACCTTTCCATGCCCGGGCATCAGGAAGCTGTTATTATAGAACATGTCCTGGCATAAAGATAGTAAGTTCCTTTATCAGCTGGTTTCCCTCAGAGTTATTACTGATGTGGGACGTGTTCGTTTCCTGAGTTGATGACCAACATAAAAAGAGCATTTAATAGGGCGTTAAATGACGTTTGATGGGGGTTCACGTCAAGACTCTATACAGTTTCACAAGGAATAACCTGCCCCTTCTTCCATCTCTTCCACTGATGAATGGTGTGACCTACATGGCACAATCCCTTTGCAACGTAATATATATTTAACTGCAAACCAACATGATGGAAACTAGAAAAAAATGAACCGAAAGAATGGAAGTTTATTTTACAGACTTCAACGATTATTAAGCGAGTCTTTCTTTCAAACTTTCACTCCATCGCGTTACAATCATCAAACCAACAAGATTCCTCAGTCGCTTGATTAACCTTCCTCGGAAATCGCGTACGCTTATTCGATGTGAACTGGGTGCAGAACAGACTTTTCAAATACCATAGGCCTGTGTATCATCATCTTCACTTCCGTTAATAATTGCTTTTTATTAATTGGTAGTTTCAAGGAGTTTTCGTCCTACAGAATAAACAGATAAGAAATAATGCGTCCATTGTAATATACTTTATGCCGATAATGATGAACTGTTCCTTGTAATAAAATTACCATATTTGATCTTTCTACGAGCTTTGTGCGTGGAGCAAGGGATGTTTTGTTCGCTCTGACCACTCATGGATCTTATTGGTGTACAGCTTATTTTTTTACCATCTTATGTTATGAAGTGGCCCATTTGCAAGCCCAGTTACCTGCCCCTCCTCCTGACCACCGGCTGTCAGCCACGTGATCACGAGTAAATGGTGATATATCATGAGCATCATTCATAAGAAGCATCTTTCACGATTTACAGACCTGAAAACGTTTGGTCCATTAATTTTTTAGCAAGGTTCTCTTCCTCTCAACGTACATATATATATATATATATATATATATATATATATATATATATGCGCCTCGGCGGTGTAGTGGTACCCTGGGTAGTGGTTAAGACGCTCTGCTGTTAGTGGGGCGTGGTTCGGATTCCACATTAAACTGTAGGTCTAAGGTGGAGTGACAAACTTGACCTTCGTCAGAATGAACAATTCGGGCGGAAGCAAAACCAAGGTGAATAAGGTATACATATATCATACATATATATATACACACTGTGTGTGTGTATATATATATTATATAATAAAAGGAGAAGGTGAATGAGCTGCTGAATAACGAAGACAAAGGTACGTAATCAATAAAACAATAAACAAATTAAGAATTAATTTCTATAATAAAAAAAAAACCCACCATTTTTATGTGTATTATACAACATAAAAATCAATTTCCTCTCTTTGAATTTTCCCTTTATACGAAGAAGGATTAAAAAAAAAAGAAATAAAATGAAAAACTAAAGAAAAGTCAATTGCAATCTAAGATTCCTAAAACATGGACGAGACTTCATTATCATTCATTCACGAATTTCATTGTGAGAAGGTTTTCGCGCCCTAACGATTCAATAAGACGCCATTCTGTAATTTTGGTCCTTAAATTCAAATCGATTTACCAAATTGCCGAGTGTCACTCAGTCCTTGCGGCGCTTTTGTGACCCCGAGACCCGATATGCGGCTCGCGGACGGCTATCGAGATTGTAACCGCGAGAAAAACATTTTAACCCCCGTGATCGCTCAATACCATGTCATACAACTTAAATTAATTTTTATGAGCATTTTGGTGTGTGTGTGTGTGTGTGTGTGTGTGTGTGTGTGTGTGTGTGTGTGTGTATAGTGTTCCTAAGTGTACAAGTGTAATACAAATCCGAGCAATAATATGTATAAGGTCTTTATTTTAAAATGAAATATAAATGTAACAATTTTTTACCAAAAATATCTCAACATTTTTAGCAAAAAAATAAAATATATTTCAAACGTTAACATTAAACCTGAAAATCCATCATCCTTCAGTTACCCTTTTGGTATTGAGGTCAGCGTTTCATCTTGGGTTTTGGAATCGAATTTTGCAAATAGAGATTCACATACGCTTCCTAAATGTTTTTCTATGGTAATAAGACCGGAGGAGCCTCGTTGCGAAAATGGTCTGATAACGTGTTCGAGTAATTGTATATTTTTTTATTCTATAACAATGTACTGATACTGATATTAATATCTTTCGTATTTTAAGCGTAAATAGCCGTTATGAATGAGATAATAGGACTGTTGCTTCTCCACGGAGATGCTCCTAATTGTTCGCTGTAGTTTTTCTTCTCGGCTGGGATTTACTTCGACAATAGATAATAAGCAGTTTAATCTCTGCTATTGTTAATTCCTAGTTAAAGCGACACACACACACACACACACTTACGTCGTTTCTATACATTAATATACTGCGTGGTCATTGCAGTTAAATGTGTGTATATATATATATATATATATATATACACACAGTGGAAACTAAGCTAAACAGCTCTACACGTTACTTTCAAAAATTTTGAGATTTTTTTCTCATCTTCATCGGTGTAATCTTAAATGCAAACTAACTTCAGTGCCTATAAATATTATTTAGGTGGTTACTGAATCGAATATATGATAAGGAAGAAAATAATTTGGCTATTGATAATTTATCTGCAATCGAGTGTTCATTAAGTACTGATTTGTGTTCAAACGTTCCTCCTCGTGTGTACAAAATAAATACAGGAGATACGTTCCAAACGGCGTCCTCCTCGCTTCAGCTACACTCCAAACACCGAACTGAAAGGTTAACTTATAATAAAACGTATTGGAACGTCATATATAAAAAACTAATAATAAAATAAAACGCTAAATAAGATACGATGAAGCGATAATATATAAAATATCTTCTTTTCGCCTTTTCTTGTGGATGAAATTAGCGCGACAACACAATAAGTGATAAATTACAGATGATACACCAATACATGTATGTATTATGTGTGTGTGTGTAGCTGCGTGTATATATATATATTGCATATTTGAGTATGTCTTCGTAGTTTTAGATATCTGTTCGTTATAACTACAGAACAGTATACATATACTTACTATAGAAATTTCTTACATAATTTTTTATGCAGAAAGGATTGGCCCGGGGCGAATGCCCACAACCCCCCTCCCCCTATATAGAAAGAGAAGAAGAGAGTCAAAACACAAAAATGTTACTCTTAATCAATATATTTTTTTTAATTTTGAAGAGAGTGTGTAGTGTGTAAGATGCATGTATGTGTAGTGAGAAATAGAGAGAGAAGTGTGTGTTTGAGAGTATGCTAGATTGCTCAGAGGGTAGATGACACACGGAAAAAGATCAGCTAAGGAGTACAGTGACAGGAGAAACGGGAGTTCCAGCACTCCCTGTCACCCCTGCTTAACGTTCCTCCCCCTTCCTCGGAGTACTTCCCTGGTCGATTGGTGTCTATAAACTCTTCCAGTAAATTATTCTTATGACAATTTTCTAACAACCAAATTTTACGTTGTGAATTAAATTATAAAAAATTAATATATATATATATATATATATATATATATATATATATATAAGTTCGTTGAGAGTGAACGTCTCTCTGCATGCGATCAAGCAACATCTGACTTATACAGAAAATATTTTAACTTTATGAAAATGAACATGTCAGTGAATGAAAATTTAAAGATTAAGATTTATGACAATTTCCACGGATTTTTTTAGAATGTTAAAATATCACAACCTAAACATTATTTAAAAAACAAACATTTTTAAGATGGTAAATACCATGACATTCATGCACGCATTTGGGAGTAGTTACCATAAAATATGAATTAAGTTGTGCAGAAATGGGCATATTTTTAAATTCAGGTGTTGGAATTTGAATAAAATCTCCTTCATTTACATGTAAACTTTAGTTATTCGAAATGGAGGCATCGCCTCAATTCTCAATATCTCGAGAGACCTTTCCTCTCCGTGTTTAATCTATTTTTAAATAAATTTACTGTCTCACTGGAAACCACGTGAACTAGAACTTTATTTCACTTCTCTATACAACTCATTTGTTGCAGTCTCTGCTCGTACGGTTTGTTTCTTAATTGTAGTATTGTGTTGCTCTTTTCTGACCTATTTATAACCTTGTCGACACTTCGAGAACAGAACTGTACCGCGTACTCTAAGCGGCGTCTAACTAATAAATTATAGAGATTTAGTATAGAATCTCGGCTTCTATAATCAAAGTATCTAGAGACGAAACCTAACACCCGGTTTGCTTTTTGCGAGGAAGCAGTGCAATATTTTAATGACTATTTGGTCCTTTCTAGTTGATAACGACTCTTTTTTTTTCTGCTTTTTCTTCTTTGACTTTGGCAAACGATCTATTGTTCTTCTTACAGATAAAGTCTCAACTTCTCCTTAACTTTACAATCATAGATGTTAAAATTCATTTATTGTTTATATAACGAAAGACTGCTTCTATGATGCGAGAAAGGGTAGCTATGGTAACTATGGTAACTATTTTGGCATCTCTTTCAAATAACAAAAATATACAAATAACAGTAGAATTTTGCTTTTAAAGTTATATCTTTCTATCTACCATATATATATATATATATATATATATATATGTATATATATATATAGATAGATAGATAGATAGATATAGATAGATAGATGAGCAGATAGATATATTGTTTAATTAAAAAAGCACATGTATGGGATAAAAGAAGAAAGAAAAAAAGCCGGTGGATGCAAACTTGAAACCTCGCGATGCAAATAACAAATAACACATTTGAAACCGTTAATTTGGTTTCAAAAAATTATACGGCTTGTAAATTCCTGAAGATGGAGGAATGGACCGTCCCAAGTGAATAATAAGCGAGTGCCTTTCTCTCCTCGACAAGTCAAGTCCGTTTACGTGTGCGTCAAGACGCAATAAACGCAATTTGTTTCCATGAAGAAATCTGCTGCTTTCTTTTATTTTTCTTGTCTCTTACTCCTCTTTATATATATATATATATATATATATATATATATATATATATATATAGAGAGAGAGAGAGAGAGAGAGAGAGAGAGAGAGAGAAACTACAACCGTCAAAATAATACAACTAACATTGCACATGAATTATTTATTGTACTGTTTTGCATTAAAGGAACACAAAATTAGATTCTACACTAAAGTTTCTAAATAGTTTCCTATACAAACGCTCTTGTTTACGTTAAGTCTTCCGCAATGTTCTCTCGTAGAATAAACTAACCTTCATTAGAAAATTCTCCCCCTCGACTCAGCCATCAAATCGTGGCTCATACCAAAACTTTTAAAGCCTTTAACTTAAATTTAAGGTAACGACTAACATATATATATATATATATGTGTGTGTGTGTGTGTGTGTGTGTGTGTGTGGATATCAAAATGTTTGGCGTGAAATTTTATAGCCTCTCATGGGGGCCGAACGCGTGCACGGCTCTCTTTTTGAGTTCTTTGGTTAGTTTGATGGCAAAGTGACATAGTTTCTTCATCTATACATATATGTAGAGGCGCACACACACACACACACACACACACACACACACACATATATATATATATATATATATATATATATATATATATATGTGTGTGTGTGTGTGTGTGTGTGTGTGTGTGTGTGTGTGTTACGCCCAAACATCGAAATCGCTCAGTGAGCGAAAAAAACAGCCACAACACGTTGTGGATGCACCTAAGTGATCATACACCGATGTTACGTATTTTTTCGCTTCATGGCCGTTCTCAAACAACCGCAACGCGTTGTAGACGATTCGGATATGACCACAACGCGTTGTAGATGATTCGGATATGACCACAACGCGTTGTGGACGATTTGAAACGACCACACACCGGTCTTTCATCAAACTCTATTTAAACACGACGTATATTGAAATGATATAAACACGACGTATATTTATCGACGTATTCACCGATTAAAAAGCAAAGTTAAGCAGATATGCTAGAAAAAAGATAAAGTCCTTTAAAAATTGATTATCAATAATTTTCCCGTAGGTTTCGATTAATTTTAAGCAACTTTAGAATGAGACGTAAATGTAAAAAATAACCAACTGGTTAGGTTAATTGAATGCCCGGTTAGGTCAACTGAGTGCCCGGTTAGGTCAACTGAATGCCCGATTAGGTTAACTGAATGGCCGGTTAGGTTAATTGTTCGCCCTTGACGATTGGTTAGGTTAAGCCGTGATATTTTCGTTAGTTTTAACGAAAATATCACGACTTAACCTAACCAATCGTCAAGGGCGAACAATTAACCTAACCGGGCATTCAATTAACCTAACCGGCATTCAATAATTTTCAAATCGTCCACAACGCGTTGTAGTCATATCCGAATCGTTGACAACGTGTTGTAGTCATATCCGAATCGTCCACAACGCATTGTGGTCACATCCGAATCGTCCACAACGCATTGTGGTCATATCGAATCGTCCACAACGCATTGGGGTCATATCCGAATCGTCCACAACGCGTTGTGGTTGTTTGAGAACGACCATGAAGCGAAAAAATATCTAACATCGGTGTGTGGTCACTTAGGTGCATCCACAACGCGTTGTGGCTGTTTTTTGCGCTCACTGAACGATTTCGATGTTTGGGCGTAACATATATATAAACAATCTATGTTGCTTTACAAGGAAAAGAAATTGCTTTTATCGAAGACCATCTGTTGGGAATGTGCGTGCAGCTCGATGTATCGTCCAACAACATATTCAGGAATGAACATTATAACCCCCGTTAACGCATACCTCATAGCATATTTTATTCTTCTTTGAAATCTTTTATGTGTGACGTTCGATATTCCCTTAAAATTGTTCATCAACATATAATTTCATTTTGCATATCTTTGATTCGTTTCTTATGCCATTATTTTCCAACACTGATTTTTATTGATTATTGATCTCACTGACGAATCTGCATTATTTATATTTTGAAAGAATCCCATAAAATTATTATTATTTACAATTTGAAAGAATCCCATAGAATTATAATTATTTATAATTTGAAAGAATCCCATAGAATTATTATTATTTATAATTTGAAAGGATCTCATAGACTTACATTTATTCTTATATATATATTCTTATATACATTGATTAATTTTTTTTAATAGCGTAAAAACACTATATTTCAATTCGTATATAAGATATTTATTTTTCTTATATTCGTATACTGTATATAAGTTCTTTCTCATATAAAAAATAAATAAATCTCTTATTGAGCCTCCGCAACTCAAGAGTTGAATCGACCCTGGCATCAGTTTCTTAAATTAGAAATTATAATTTTATGTAAATACAAACGCGTTTAACGAATTCGCAAAAGTAACGTATTTCCATATGCTTATTACTACTATATTACAATTGAGGATTAAATTTATTACGTCATAAAGGATCTCTCTCTCTCTCTCTCTCTCTCTCTCTCTCTCTCTATCTCTCTCTCTCTCTCTCTATCTCTCAGCTCCAATGAAGATTTTTATATAATAAAGCTATTGAATGACTGCTTTTAAGTGTGTTAAGAACAATCATTTGAGGCTTGCAATTAGTCTTACAACGTTTCGATGCTTACTTCTGATGAGCTTATGACGAACCTCTTCAGTCCACATACATTCCTATAAAGTAAAATAAAGAAAAAACCAATAAAATGTACAATAAACGGTTGGTATCAATTTCGAACTGTCGATAAAGACCCTTCGCGTTTATATTGATTATTTTACGTTTTTACAATAGACAAGCCGTTTACATATATCAGTCAAACAGCGGGGTATCGTGCATAAAACAGGGGTATGCTAGGGAGCAACCACTTCGCTTTATAGCTGGGGGATGCCCTTATCAGTTTTTAAAACTTGGAGGCTGAATAAAGTGTCATGAATAGAGAGAGAGAACATTACTCAAACCAGAAAAAATGGGGCGTCAGGTTCAAAGTTTTCAGCTTTTTTTTTTTTTTTTTTTTTTTGTTCTGACATTTTTTTTTTTTTAAATTTGCACTTAAAATGCTGCCAGCTATTATACAATTTTACACACACAGAGACAGCAAACAGAGATAGTGGAAGAGGGCTTATATGCTCACCTCTGGGGGAATTCGCGAATTTACGAATATTAATTTTTCATACCACAAATATATATATATATATATCTTCACACACACACACACACACACACACACACACACACACACACACACACACACACACACGTACATATATATGCCATAACGAAGCTACTGATTTACATATATGTAATCGAGCCAAAGAATGCGAGTTGCTATTTTGAGATTACATTGATATGCATAAGTTATTCCATTACTGCATAACTACTGTATTGAAAGTATATACACTAAAACTTGTAAAGAATTCTTGGCTATTAATTAATTACCTATACAGACATACTATTATATGGTTCGTACTCCGTATACTATAGTTATAATAGAAAGGTATTGTTTAACTAAAATTCATTGCAGTTTGTATCTCGTATGCAATATCCTTTTATAATGGTTTGCTCACAGTGGAAAAACCTGATATGTTACTGTATAAGAAAATTCATCGTAAAGTATATATTTATCTTTACCTAATATTCACACACACACACACACAAATATATATAACCTTTGGTAACATTTGGTTAGCTTCCGCCCGAATTGTTCATTCTGACGAAGGTCAAGCTTTTCACTCCACCTTAGACCTACAGTTTAACGTGGAATCCGAACCACGCCCCATCAGCAGCCCAGCGTCTTAACCACTAGACCACCTAGGGTACCCATTTATCTACCAACCACTTTCTTTATTGTGTGGAAGGATGAACAGCTGGGTTTTTGCTGCGCGCCAGCTGCCGTCGGGTCTCGAACCCGGGGCCGATGGATTCGTAGTCAGCGATGCTAACTACTACACCACCGAGGCGCATTATAATATATATATATATATATATATAAACAGGGTGTCGCAAAAGTCGATTTGTAGTACCTGGTATTCCATACATTAAAACTAAGCTCACCCTCTCAGCTATTGTTAATTTCGCAGTCATCCCTTACCTGAAAGAAAAAAACAATACATTATAGAGAACACTGAAAATGCCTATGGTGCGCGACTTTTGCGTCACCTTATATATATATATATATATAAATTAAAATTCCTGCTTCATATTTTCTGTATGTCTAACATCTGTAAAAGCATTTAACATGCGAGTCGTCCAAAGCGTTTCCACATATAATCTTTTAATAGAGTTTCGCCTGACAGTTATTATGAGTGTATGGTTCAGAGGATGTTACTGACTTATGCAATACTCCAAAAAACCTGATTTTCCGAACTTCTTCCAATAAATATAACATCCTTATTACATATATTAAACAGGTAACACCAAACCCCACAACGTTTTATTTAAGAAGTCCCTTCGAAGAAGTATCCAAAAGTATTGGCAAAATAGGTTTAGATTTTTGGCTTGTAATGTAAATATAAAATGTCTACACGAGATTACGTAAGTTTTAGTGGCTTTAAATACGGTATATGTATATATATATATATATATATATATATATATATATATTTTATAAGGTTTGTTCCTGGGAACCTACTTTTTGGGTGACCAACACAGGCACGGACATTTTATTATATTATTATTATAGCCAGACGTTTCAAAAGAAGCTGACGTTTTCATGCTCAGTAACTTATAAGATTACGTTCAAAAGCTGAATTATTAACGTTCAAATTTGGTTCCATACATATAACGAAACACCAAAATCAATAAACGTTCGTTTACATTCACCAGAATTGTATTGTTAAAAATAATTTTTAGAACGTAACAAACTTGAGGATTTTGAAGTCTTTAAATTCAAAAAATGGAACCAGATTTGAACGAGTAAATAATTAATTAATAATTCAACTTTAAAACTTAACCACTGAGGATGAAACGTCAGTTTCGAAACGTCTGGCAAGATGCTGCAATAAAATCGTGGTGCCTGAGTTTGTCATCCTTTTCACCATTTATCCATTCAGGATATATATATATATATATATCGTAAAGAACGACGCTTGTATAGGAGATATTCCGCGCAAGAATATCTCCTATACAAGCGTCGTTCTTTACGTTATTTATACTGCGTGTTCTTTGCAGTTGAATGTATATATATATATATACACAGTGTGTGTCAGAAATCCTGCCCCAAAGGCTAATTATGTTGTACATTATAGGGCAGGACGTTTGGGGCACCGTATGTACTGTATACTGTATATATGTGTGTGTGTGTGTGTGTGTGTGTGTGTGTGAGACGTACGGTTCTGTTTTCAATTTATTATTTCAGTGAATGTTTTGTTTGGAGGTCTTTTTCAATAACTACCAATACATAACTGTTAATCTGTGAGATGGCTCCAAATCTAAAATGGGCAAATATGTATTTAGTTCACTGTAAAGGAATTGTGTTTTTGAAATTTTATCAGTATTATGATTATATTTTTTCATTCTCTGAAAGGAAATCTAGAGTTGGTCGCCATTAGGCACGATTTCTACCACGCTGTTTGTTTTCATAAAGACGAACGTTGCCCGTGATTTATTAAGTTGAAGTCCTGATGGCGAAACCGCGACATGTCTGCCCTTTGTGAGCCTCGTAATTGGATTGCTTTTGTAAGAAAAGTTCCATCCATTTATATCCGCTGTTGATCCACGCACAGAACTCTGCATGGAGAGAATACCGAAGTGGATGTTGGATATTTATGTAAAATTTAAGGAAACTTTTAAATCCGAGTACAGAGAGAGAGAGAGAGAGGAGAGAGAGAGAGAGAGAGAGAGAGAGAGAGAGAGAGAAAATGGTTTCATTATTTTTTTTAGATAGGTAAAGGTCGCATCGCTATTTGCTAAAATGTTTTTCCATATTAGCCAATCGTAGGACATTCGCCAGTAATTATTATTACATTTAAAAAGTCAATTGTCTCATAAGTTATTTAAATCACTCAATCAATCAATCAATCAATCAATCAATCAATCTTTATTGGTAAAAATAAATAATACAACATTTCAGTAATTTTGACCTAAAGCATACAATTACTAACTAAACTATTGATATTTATTTTTCCTATTTAATTTGGCCCTTTTTAGGCTTTACTGGGCTCTCAAATTAATTACGAGATAAGCAGTTCATACGTAGTAACGATTTTGTTATACGTAAATATTATGATTGTGATTATGAATAATAATGAAATAAATTAAACACTTCGTAGCTAGTTATGATTACGTAATAGAAAAATATTATGAATTAGGGTAATTTTTTAGGACACAAACGAAAAGTTAAAATAAGAAATGATCGATGAAAACATTTATTAGCAAGCAATGCTTATGGACATTGATAATATATATATATATATATATATGAAATGAAAAGATTTATTGGCAGACTACACTATAATCCATATGACAAATATTATTAATACAATGCCAGTTCACATACTAAGGATAAAAATATACACAATTGATTAGAAATAATACAGTAATATCGAAGTTAAGTGGAGCTACAGACAGACGTTTTCGTACCAAAAAGTCCATAGCTTAGAGGATAAAAGGCAGGACTCATGGATAGCTTGGATAATCGGGTTGGTTGATTTTTTAATTCTTTGCATTGGACTGTATTGAGCACGTCTTGTTACCTCCGGGAAGCTCGAGACATTGGGGGTAGCAAACATTTGCGAAGCTGAGCATCTCGGGGGTAGTTTATTTAAGAGTCTAAAAGACCTGTTGTACAGCAAATTTAGAGTTCTGCCAGAACCTTTTTTATAATTCACCCAAAGTTGCTGTCCGTATATATTACTGCAGAAAGTATGAGAAAGTTCCTTATAGTCATATTCGCTTTAGCACAAAGGCTTCGAGATTGTTTTCTTATATCCGAGTCATCACTCAAGGAGCTGGTAATAGTTTGACCCAAATACTTAAACTCTTGTACTTCCTCAATTACTTCACCTCTCATTTTGAACCTAATGTCAGCTGGCTGATTATAGCTTTTAGGATGAAATTGCATAACCTTAGTTTTTGTAACATTAAAAAGAATATCATGTTTCTGCGAATACACTTCGCAGACTTTTAGTAGCCGATCCAGACCTTTGACAGAGGGACTTATTAACACCATATCATCGGCATAAACTAAGTTATTTATCCTTGTGTTATCTATACAACATCCCACTGTTGCCTCATTAAGTGAAGCAATTAATCAGTTAATATACACATTAAACAGCATAGGGGAGAGCAAGGAGCTTGCCTCACCCGGCAAGAGGAGCCAAAACATTCGGATAGTACATTGCCCCACCTAATGGTAAAATATTGGTGGGAATACCAAAATTTCAATAAATTTAATATGTACATGGGAACCTTCCTGTCTTCTAGTTTTTTAAATAAAATATTGTGGTTCACTCTATCATATGCCTTACTTATATCTAGGAAACAGCTATAAATAGTTGAATTACTGTCAATGTATTTAGAAATTGTTTCTTTAAGCACATAGATACACAGGTCAGTTGAGTGGGAACTTTTAAAACCAAACTGATTGGATGTCCAGAGGTAATTATTTAATCGGAGTAACAAGAGTTTTTCTAGTAGTTTCGAGAAGCAGGAAGCGTCAACAATAGGTCCGTAATTATTGCTGGACAGAATACCTCCATACTTAATTTTAACCAGGGGCAAGATATATACCCTCAGGAACTCTGCAGGGATATGGCTATGAGCAAGCATGGCTGATAAGAGTAATGATATATGCAGACATACTACGTCATTGGCATATTTTAAGTGCTCAATCGATAGGTCATCTAACCCTGACGCAGAACCAGTCTTTAACTCTTTAATTAACCTCTTTCCTTCAGGTGTACAGCTTTCACTGGGGCTCAAACCACTACCCAACCGAACGAAACTCAACACTATGACTTTAAGAACTACAATACAATAACCTTATAGCTTTGTAGATGTTCCGTGCGTCGGTCTCTCTTCACACGGAGGTAGACCCACCTCCAGACCTGGCTTGATGTAGGAGAAAATTGCTCTCTTCGACTCTCCATCTCACATAACCAGGCACACTTAGTTCTTTGGGTAGCTGGTTAAAGAGACATCGCCTTCTGACAACCAAGCTATTTTCCTTCAGAGTTGAGGGTGTCCTTTGTCTGGTCCTTAGTTTAGGAACACTACACATTCTACCTTTCCTCTATTTACGAGTGTTGTTTGAATGATTACCAGGTTCGGTCTAAGATTAGACACTAGTTTTTCAATTATTTTCTACGTATATATTATAATGTATCTCTTTCTCTCTCTCTCTCTCTCTCTCTCTCTCTCTCTCTCTCTCTCTCTCTCTCTCTCTCTCTCTTCTTCTTCTTCTTCTTCTTCTTCTTCTTCTTCTTCTTTCCAGCGAATACAGATTTAATGTCTTTCTCAGTAATTGAGTTCTTTGCAACCATCGATCTTGGTTGTGGAATTTCTTTGAATTTCTTCCAAATTATTAATTTATTCTTCTTTATATTGGAACGTCAAGACTGAGCAATATTCATGATCAGTGCTTTCAGCAGGGGGAATCATTACTCTCTTGGTCCTTCTTTTAAAGGTTCTCAGTATCCCTTAATTCTTTTTTGCTTTGTTTATCACTTCCTTATTTTATGTTTCAAATTTTCGCATCATCGGTTATTATAACTCCTAAATATTTTGCTTTCGTGCTTCTTTGAATTTCCTGTCTACTCGGGGCATAATATTCTAATATTCTGTCTGTTTTAATTCCTCATGTCTCGCATATCTTAAGAGCTGAAATTTTTTGGTGTTAAATTTCGCGTTATTGTCTTCTGTATATTCTGTTTGTGTCCGTCTCTACAGGGCTTCCACCTCTTCTGCATTTCAAATTTTTCTGTTGATTTTTGTATCATCGACAAAGGATGGAAGCGTGATAATGAAGAGGAGTGGGGCTAATAGTGTGCCTTGTTGTTGTTGTTGTTGTTGGATAGCCGATCAGCCCACCCTGATCGAGCAAGCCGGCGCGGCGGCACGCAGGTAATAACCGATCGCACTCTTCGGAGTGGACCAGAGGTTCAGCGCACTGTGCCTTGTTGTACTTGAGCTGCGTACTTCTGATTCTGATGAAAACACACAGTGGTGCTCATAAGTATTCGTACAGGGAAATATTTTAGTTATATTCGTCCTTATCTTTTGTATCATGCATACGATAATTAGGAAAATTTTAGCGTTCGTTTGGAAAAATTAACCCCAAAAAAAAATTAGTTTTACTCCAACAAATAATGTAAAATATCAAAGAATTTGAGGAAGATAAAAAAAGTTAAAATGCAAAAGTTTTCGTACATTTATTTGCAAAATTATTTAATTCTTTGCGTGTCCACCTTTTGCTTGATTGACTTCAGTGAGTCGTTTTGAGTATTTTTCTACAAGGTTTCGACGTCTTTCAGCAGAAATTTTAGCTCATTCTTCTAAAGAATGATTTTAAGTTTATGGGCTTCCAAAAGATGCCTTAAATAGCATATATATATATATATATATATATATATATATATATATATATCTGTATGCAGTTCACTTAAAAAGCATATATGTACTATATACCCTAAAAAAAAATAAAAGCTTCATATAAACATTATATTATGCTCAGCAATCATGCTTGATACATGCTAATTTCTCTGTAAACAAGAGAGCATTAACAGAAATTACGCTTTGCTCCTCATTTCATCTTCATTATAGCGCATTTTGCTGACGGGAGTTTTTTGGGCATGAAACACCGGATCAACTGTTTTTAATTTAGTTTCGAGCGAGTAACATTTTGAATAATGCTTCGGGATGCAGCCTTTGTATTACGTGCCTCAAAGCCACAGATTCAACCTTTGGTATTTTTCTTCCATTAGCTATATTCGTCATGTCATTATATAAATATTAACGTCATGAACTGGTCACTTTATAATAATTTTGAAGATCTTGTATCGGCTTAAAGTTTTATATATATATATATATATACACACACACACACTCCTACTTATATATATATATATGTAAAGAACGACGCTTGTGTAGAAGAGTGTTCCGTACAAGATGAGGAGGGAGAACGAACAAATGAAAAATGAGGTACCACCCGGGAATCGAACCCGGGATCATCCGATTGCCGGTTAGATATGCTATCCACTACACCATGGACCTCGATCAATCAGAAGTCGTAATTCTCCTACATACGAGCAGAATATATATATATATATATATATATATATATAATCGTACCGGTGTGTGTGTGTGTATATATATATATATATATATATATATATATATTATATATATATATATAGTTTTTAACGTGGATTTTCCATTGCCTCCATAATTGATGCAAATTTTCAATTTTATTTACTGTATGCTTTTCAACCTCCATTTTTTGGTTGGGTGGAGGCTTAATAAACAAAATATTTTATCGTCAAAATACTTTAGGACCATTTAATTACATTTAAATGCTATTATTCCATGTAATTTCTGTTGCAAATAAATCAAAATAAACCGAACTTTCGCGACCCGCACTTTTAATGATATATATATATATATATATATATATCTGAAGAGGAGAGGCGACAAGCTTGACCTTCGTGAAATGAGGAATCATCGCACGGAACATTTAAAAGGTTGAAAGGTATACAGTATATATATATATATAAAACACCTTGCTAATCTTGGTTACGCTTCTGCAAGGATTGTTCATTCTGACGAAGGTCACACTTGTTGCCTCACCTTAGACGTACTGCCCACTACGGGCAGTCAGAAATTACAAAGTCTTCACCGGACTCAATCTCACGACCTCCCGATCAGCAGCCCAGCATCTTAACCACAAAGCTACCCTATGGTATTCATTTATCTACCAACCATTTTTTTGGTATGGAAGGATGAGCAGCTGGGTGAACTGAGCGCCGGCTGCCATCACTAGGAATCGAACTCATGAGCAATGGATTCGTAGTCAGCGATGCTGACCATTATACCACCTAGGCGCTTACTCTCTCTCTCTCTCTCTCTCTCTCTCTCTCTCTCTCTCTCTCTCTCTCTCTCTCTCTCTCTCTCTCTCTCTCTCTCTATATATATATATATATATATATAGACTATATATATATAGCATAGGTCCGTCAGACAATGAAAAAAGATTTCGCTAATAACTGCCTTGATTTTATCATTCAGCGAAAGGTGAATTTTTGCGGTCGAACGGTCAGACAGAATCCCTATTAACACTTTATAATTAACTTCAAAATATAGTATGAACATTCCACTTTATATATATATATATATATATATATATATATATATATATATATATATATATATATATATATAGGGTGATTCATAAAATGTTAACACTTATATGGGGGTAGAAACCCTATGAGTGTTAAAAAAATTTGAATCACCCTGTATATATATATATATATATATTAGTGACTTTTTTATTTAGGCTATATTGCTATAGAGTATATGCGCTCCTTTTCCTGACCTATTTTTAAAATAGGGTACGAGGCTATACCGTATAATTAAAGAGGTAGTACGTCTCATCACGGCTCTCGATAAGAGAGTACAAAACGGGTATTATTAATTACATCTACTAAATCTTCCTTTAAAAAAAGTGTCTCGCTCATATTTCCAATCCGTGAACGCATCACTGTATAAACCGTCTGTGATGAGACTCGATTTATTCGTGTATCGAATAGGACTGTATATTTGGAAACGGTAAAAATCAGATATAATATAAGAGGTAAATGACCCACGCGTAGAAATGGCGATTGCAGTGAGATATATAATAGGGTTAATTCATTGCTCATAACGAGAGAGTTCCGTAAAGTACTTGATTAGCGTCTATTAATGGAAATTACATAATATACCTGATAAAGTACCTAGATTAAAAGTACATCAAAGATCATTATTATATCGTGGGTTGAAAATGAGTGTATAAGAACGGGAATCATTTAGGTTTTATATAAACAGTGAAACTTATAGTAAGTTTATAATCATCATTATAGGAAATTTAATCAAGATAAATCGACAGTTAATAATAGTAATTTGGAGAGAGAGCTTTATTTCATGGCGGAGGTTAATCATCGACCGAAATTCATGTTCAGATAAAAAGGGATGAGAGACGAATGTCTCATCCCAACACTGCTTTCTCTTCTTTTTTCGTCTTCCTCATTTATTTAACACACACACACACACACACACACACACACACACATATATTATATATATATATATATATATATATATTATATATATATATATATATATATTATATATATCATAATATTAATATGATTATTACAGGTTAGATCATGAGATCTCGAATTTATAGAGTCCAAATTCAGGAAGTAGTTAAGGCTGAAAATGGGGTCTGGAAAGGAGGTTATATTTAAGAGAACTTTATACGCGTTCATTCCAAACCCACCCTCCAATTTGGCTCGATAAATTACAGGACTTTATTTAAACGGCAGTTCATTGTGTCAGCTTTAAAGGTTTGGCCTATTTTTATAACTATTATCTGCTTAACAAAATATTCATAATGCATAAATTTATGCGATGTAAGTGTTGTTCTTATCCCATCCTTTATTACGCTCGTATTACTTTCTAATTATATCTGTTCATAAGAGTGGCACAGATTGCTTATCCTTTCACTCCACTTATATAATATACACGCATACTCCGAGTATGCGTGTACACACACACACACACACACACACACACACACACACATATATATATAATATATATATATATATAATATATATATTATATTATATATATATATATATATATATATATATACACAGTATATGAATGCTACTGTATTCGTGCACAACACTAATTAAATATAAATAGTTAATATTCGACTTTTTCAAGTGTTAAAAAGGACCTTTAAACTGAAAATTGATCGCAATTTCACATTCTTTCAAAGCAAGAATTTTTTTCCAGCCCAAAATACGTCCAAACAATAACAAATCTTTTTCAAAAAAATTGTGTGTTCCAATAACCGTTTTCTATAATAAATATGAAGGTAACTAAAATATAATTCACTTCCAACTTTATTTATACTCTAAAACAAATTTAGCTGATTTTTAGTCCATAAAGAATTGTACAGCTAACATTAAATCGTCTACTCCTATAATTATACTGTGTATGTATATATATATACTTTAGGTACACTTTAGGTGAGTTTGAACGATGGTTCAGGATCGACCTGCGGTCGATCCCTCTGCAGCATCCCGCCTCATTTGTGGGATTTGATGAAGGAGGGAATTGCTGTCTGATCTCCTCCTGCCCTCGTAGCCAGCCACGCATGGCTGGTCAGGGACTTTGCACAGGAATCTGTCCAGCTGGTTCTTTAAGTTATTCAGGTCGGTGTGCTGGGACCGTACAAAATCTGCCTCTTCTCTCATTCCAGTTTGTTTCTGTTTCATTTCTAAGATTAGGGACAGAGCCCTCAAGTATTTTCCATATGTATATTATTGTGTACCGCTCGCGCCTTCTTTCGAGAGAGTAGAGTTTCAGTGATTGTAGTCGAGATCAGTAGTCTTCACCTTCCGTTTCCTCTATCTTAGGTGGAAAAGTCCTTTGTTACATCATTACTCCTAGATCCCTGACTTGTGGATTTGGTGTTATCTGTTTGGCTTGCAGAGTTTTGTACCCTTTTTCCTGTAATTCCTTGTTATTACCATATCTTAGAAGTTGGAATTTTTCTTCGTTGAACTTCATATTGTTGTCTTCTGCCCACTGCAATATTGTTTCAATGTCGTTTTGTAATTTTCTTATGTCACCTTCTTTCAATATTTCCTTACATATCTTTGTGTCATCTGCGAAGCATGATACAATACTGTCCTTAATATCTGCATCAATATCTGCAATCATTATTATGAACAGCAAGGGAACTAATACTCCGTTTACCACCATTCTTTGTGTTCTTTGCGTCAAGAAATTAAATATCCACCTTCCTAGCTTTCCAGTAATCCCTGTATTCTTAAGTTTGTGTGCTATGATTCCATGGTCACATTTATCGAAGGCTATTGCAAAGTCCATATATATTACATCCATGTTTTGTCCTCGACACAATGTTTCTAATATTTTCTCCTGGTGGTCTAGTAGCTGTGATAGGCATTTTCTTCTCGCCCTGAAGCCATGTTGATTTGGGTTGTATAAGTCTTTTTCTTGTAGGTAGCAGGTAGTTTTGCCTTTAATTATACGTTCAAAGCACTTTATAAGGTGTGAGGTGAGAGCCACTGGCCCATAATTCTTGGGCATTGTTCTGTTACCACCTTTAAATAGGAGGGCAATGTTCGCGTTCTTTAAGGAGAGTGGAATTTGTCCTGTGTCGAGTGATTTCCTCTATAGTAAGTATAACAGTTTGGCAATACTCTCTTTGCATTTCTTCAGAAACGTGGCACTCCATGTGTCTGGCCTTGGCGCTGAATTGTCTCGCATCTGTGATAAGGCAGTAATTACATCTCCTTCCGTGAACTCAAAGTCCATTAATAGGTTTGTGCCGGAATTTGTTCATGGTTGATCTGTATCTATGTCGAAAAATTCGTCTGGGTTTTCCACTTCCAACTCGGACTTAGGGATGCTAAACACAGAGTTAAATTGTTCCCTAAGCAGTTCACTTATTTCTTTAGGGTCATTTGTGTATTCGGCCTCCCCGTCTATCAACGGACCGATACTCTTCTTACAATGCATTTTCCTTTTCATAAACGTTTAGAAGTATTTTGGATTATTTTTTAGGTTTTCTGCTTCCTTGTTTTCCTCCTCGTTTGTCTTATGTATGATTGTTTGCTTTAGGTCCATTTCTATTTTGCCAAGTTTCCTCTCTAGTTTGAGTCTCTCTGCATCAGTTCTGCATCTGTGAAGATGTTTGACGGTTTGTCTTCGTTGCCTGAATAGTGTCCTGATTTTCCTCTCGAGCTTGCTACGTTTTCTTTCCTGTCTCTCTGGAATATGTTTCAGTATTATAGGTTTGGTTTCAGTCTCTATTATACAGAGTATCTCTTGTGGAGTCTTCTCGTGAAGTAGCAATTCCCAATTTACCCCCTTTAAATATTTATTTACGTTTTCCCAACTTACTTTCTTTGAATTTATGTTTAAACCTTCAAATATTCCATCTGCCTCTCTAGGATGCGTTTTCGGACCTCTGAGTGCTAACTTCAATTGTATATCGATGAGGTTATGGTCGGAGAACTTTGTGTGCGTTACTTTTTTATTTATTATTATCTCGTTATTTGTCCAGATTAAATCCAAAACGTTCTCCTTTCTCGTGGCTTCATCAATTTCCTGGGTAAGGGCGTAATGTTCCATAATATCTAATAGCATTGTTGCTTGGGTTCTGTCATCTTTAGTAATGTTGCCATGAAACTTCTCAACATATATAACTTCGTCATTTTTCTTCCATGATATGAATGGGAAATTAAAATCTTCGAAAATTAGAATATTTGTTGCTGGAGTTTCAAGTAATTTTAATATGTTTTCTATTTCATTTGTAGCAAATTGGAATTAACTTTTTGTGGTGTTTGGTGGTCTGTAGATGTTCATAATGGTTAGGTTCAGTTCTTTTACTTCTAATACACGGTGAACCAAAAGTAGGTGGACAGTAGGTTGAATACGGTTTGTGTTATATTATATTATAACTATGGTGTTCATTATAACTATGGTGTTTGTGTTATATTATATTAAATATTATAACTAAATTTATTTAAATTTTATTTTGTATTATAGTATACAAAAAAATTAAATATGTATTCTCAAAATAAACGTTATCATTTACTGTCCACCTACATTTGGTTCACCCTATATAATAACTTCAACTGTGCTGTTTGATTTGCTTACTATACTATGTGTATATATATAGTTTGTTTAGAATAGAATAAAATAGAATGGATTAACCTTCATTAATAATAATAAAATAAATACATTTTTTAATTTACAATGACATGAATAATTTTGAAGCTCGACCATTTATTTTATTTAATTTGGTCCTTAAGCTTTAGGCTTTACTGGGCTCTTATTAAAAATAAGCAGCTAGTTGTTATTAATTAATAATAATAAATAAATAAATAAGTATTATTAATAGTTCAAGTGAACAGTTTTTTTTTATTTTGTCAAAATTATATATATATATACAGTATATATACAGCGTGTCCCAAAGAAATGTATACCCACTTTGTTCGATAATACCAGTTATGAGGATAATAAATATATTACTTTTTATATGTTTTTTAATAAAGAATTTTCTCCTGAATCTAAATATGTAATTATTTTTATTAAAAATTGAAGAACAAAAAAGTTACAGATGTTTAAATTATAATTATTATTTTCGAGACTTCATGTGCGATATTTTCTAATATTTTAACTGACTGTTTTGAGATACTTATGTTTTGTTTAGTGTTGATATTGAAGCATAAATGTTGTAATTATTAGTTAATTCAAAAAATTTACAAATTCCATGGTTAAATGACACTTTATCTAAGATGTTCGACGTCTTCCAGAACGTTGTTTTTGTAAGTTTTGCACACTGCCGTCAGTTTCAAACTTATCTCGTTTACGTGCAAAAATATTAGAAAATATCGCACATGAAGTCTCGAAAATATAATTATAATTTAAACATCTGTAACTTTTTTGTTTTTCAATTTTTAATAAAAATAATTACATATTTAGATTCAGGAGAAAATTCTTTATTAAAAAACATAAAACAGTAATATATTTATTATCCTCATACCTGGTATTATCGAACAAAGTGGGTATACATTTCTTTGGGACACGCTATATATATATATATATATATATATATATATATATATATATATATATATATATATACTAAGCATTTCGTGCGTTCAAGTGAACATGATTTTTTATTTTTGTCGAAATTTATATATATATATATATATATATATATATATATATATATATATATATACACAGGGTGGCGAAAAAGTCGCGTATCATAGGAATTTTCAGTGTTGACTATAATATATTATTTATTTTATTTTAGGTAAGGGATGGCTGCGAAATTAACAACAGACGAGAGAGTGAGCTTGGTTTTAATGCATGGAATACCAGGTACTACAAATTGATGAATCGGTAAGGAATTTAAATTCTGTACCGATTCATCGATTTGTAGTACCTGATATTCCATGCATTAAAACCAAGCTCACCCTCTCGTCTATTGTTAATTTCGCAGCCATCCCCTACCTAAAAGAAAAAAATAATATATTATATTCAACACTGAAAATTCCTATGATGCGCGACTTTTGCGCCATCCTGTATACAGGGTGTTTCAGGAGGAAAGGTCAATACTTCGGGAGGTGATAGTATCGGTCATTGTGAGAAAAAAGTTCGTATGAACTGTGTCTAATTCTGAATGGTTACGGAGATAGAGCTGTTTGAATCTACAAATACAAAAGCATTGTTAATGGTAATAAAAAAAGAGAAACCAATTACTGTCTCTAACATTTAATGTTTAAACATTGGCATTTTGAATGGTATCAGATACAGAAATAACAAATTTGTTAGAGTTTACAATACGTTTTCGAAAATCCCACCGTCAACCTCGATGCACTTTGCAACTCGTAGACATACACCATATCTGCATATTCGGCATGTGTGAAGGTGTGTAGCATTCTTAACACTGCTTCAAACACCAAACAATGTCACTCACAACAGTCAGCTGTCGATTGGCTTATGTTACATGCTTACATTACAGCTTACATGGTTCAAGGTTATAGGGGAGGGAAGGGGGAGGAAGAGCTGTGCGCGCATCAGATTCAAACAGCTCTATCTCCGTAACCATTCAGAATTAGACACATGTTCATATGAACTTTTTTTTCTCACAATGACCGATACTATCACCTCCCGAAGTATTGATCTTTCCTTCTGAAACACCCTGTATATTGTGGCGCTCATAAATATTCGTATAGAGAAATATTTCACCTATGTTATTTCTTATCTTCTTATCTTTTGTACCATGCACAGGATAGTTATGAAAAAATTACCGTTCGTTTGTAAAAATTAAACAAAGAAAAACATTAGTTTAACTCCAACAAATAATGTAAAACAACAAAGAATTTGAGGAAAATAAAAAAATGTTAAAATGTAAAAGTTTTCGTACATTTATTTACAAAATTATTTAATGCTTTGTTTGTCCACCTTTTGCTTGAATGATTTCAGTGATTCGTTTTGGGTATTTTTCAACAAGGTTTCGACATCTCTCAATAAAAATTTTAGCCCATTCTTCTAAAGAAGTTGTTGTAATTCATGCAGATTCGAAGGGTCTCTCTTACGGACAGCTTTTTTCAAATCAAACCATAAATTTCGATTAAATTGAGATCTGGGCTTTGACTGCGCCACTCGAGAAACTTGCAATCATTTCATGGTGTTCTTACTTTTGTGTTTTGGATCTTGTTGCAGTACCCAATTGCGACCCATTCGCAACTCCCGAACTGAAGGCAATACATTTTCTTTTAAAATTTCCTGATATTTCTTTACATTCAAGATTCCACTGATGACAACAAGCTTTCCTGGATCAGAAGCACTGAAGCATCCCCAAAGAAGCAAACTACTACCACCACCATGTTGAAGCGAAGGGAGGATGTTTTTTCCTCGAATGCAGTATTTGATTTTGGCCAAACATACCGTTGCTCGTTGTTCCCGAATAATTCAAGTTTGGGTTCGTCTGTCCACAGAACTTTCTTCCAGAATGCAAATCCATCACTTTGATGAGCCTTGGCGTACTTTAAACGAGCTTCTTTGTGCGCTTTCGGTAGCAGACGTTTTGTTCGTGCAACTCTTCCATGCAGACCATTCTTTTTCAATGTACGACGTACAGTAGAGGGATGGTTATCAATCTTAGACAGTCTTAATGTTTGGCAAATATCATCTGCACTGACTCGTGGATTCGCAGCAGCCATTTTTTTAACCCTTCTAGCTGTAAATTCTAAAATCTTGTAAGGTCATCCACACTTTGGTAGAGTTTTGATTGTTCCAAAGTCTTTCCATTTCTTTATAATTGCAGCAACCGTCGTAAATGGAATTCGAAGCCCTTCTCCTATCTTCCTATAACTCTTTCCAGACTCATGTGCAGCAATAACAGATTTTTTAAGATCTGTAGAGAGCGCTTTACCACGACGACCCATTGCTTACTAATGGCTAGTACAGTCATCCTTCTTCTATGAAGATTCACAGAGAAAATTCTAAGATTCAGAATTGCCAATAGTCTCTGATCAACAGCCAACTACTGATAAAATTTTTAAATTCTTCAATCCTGACGTGAACACAAAGAATTAAATAATTTTGTAAATGAATGTACGAAAACTTTTGCATCAATTTTTTTTTATTTTTCCTCAAATTCTTTGATATTTTACATATGTTGGAGTTAAACTAATGTTTTTATTTGTTAATTTTTTTCCAAATGAACGAACGGTAAACTTTTCGTAACTATCTTATGCAAGGTACAGAAGATAAGGACAAATATAACTGAAATATTTCTCTGTACGAATACTTATAACGCCACTGTGTGTGTGTATATATATATATATATATATATATATATATATATATATATATATATATATATATATATATATATATATATATAATATTTATATTATGATTTTTGTTAATGAATTTTACGTTTAAAATTGATGTTTCAGAAACCGTCTAAAAATTGCAAATGTGGTTAGTTATATCTTATGACTATGATATAATGCATATTAAATAATATTAGTGTTTTACGCCCACAGAAAGGTATACTCTTATTTAATGGCCAGCACGAATATGTCAAGATAAGCCTGCATATTAGAGGATCATGTACACCACTCTTGCATGACGGAGGGAATTGTTTATCGAAGATTCGAACCTTCTCTCTCTCTCTCTCTCTCTCTCTCTCTCTCTCTCTCTCTCTCTCTCTCTCATTTATCTTCCTCATACATTATACGAATTATCTGTAGATCTTCACCAAATTTTTTACTCAAATATTAAATGACTTGAATGAATTGTTGTGATATAAGGCCCTGAAACTTTATTTAAAAGAGTAAAGGAATAGGCTTTACCACAACATTTTAAGAGGCCCATAAATGGTTCGAACGCCTCATCAGTAAATTTTATTACGATACGGTTGTTCATACGTTCGTTATTTACGAACACAACATTTCAGATGCGTTAAGTATGCATTTTAAAATCACATTTGATCTATATATATTTATGTGTGGTTAAATGAAGTAGGTCCCTATATAGTAATGCAGTATCAATAGTTTTGTATATGTAAATTATCTCTCTCTCTCTCTCTCTCTCTCTCCTCTCTCTCTCTCTCTCTCTCTTCTATATATATATATAATTGTTTTGTTTATGAATGACAATTATTATGCCTTTGTTCAGTTTTATCTATATAATGTTTATGCGATTGAGTTACACAAGGATTTTGTTGTACTAATTAATTTTCGGTTATAAAGCAGTTGCTCTAAGAAGCTATATTTTTCAGCTTGGATTTGTATTTCTGTATCATATTAATAATTAGAATTGTCTTATACACATAATACCAACTGAAGAAGCTTAAGAGATAAAGCTTAGTTTATTTGCCAACTCCGCTTAGTTTTGTAAAGGTCTTGACAAAAACTATAATTCAGTCCTATCGGTAATATTCGTAAAGTATAGATCGCATATTTGTATTTATTCAGAATATTAGATTTGGCTTCTTTGAGTTATAAACATAAATTTTAGGATTATAAGTTAATGAAAAAATTATTATACGTGTCTGCTATCTTTACCTATACTTTTAGGGGTTGCCTATACCTTTCAATTAGCTCGGTCCATCCGCTGTTTTGGAGCTGTGACTGAGGATTTCCCTTCAAAGGACTAAAATTAAATTATAAAAACAGTAAAATCAGTATTAAACTAAAGCTTATCAAAGTATTAAAATTAACATGTAATTTTGTTTCAAACAGAGTTAATCTATCGAAAATTCAATAACTAAACAAGAATTATTAATAAATTCGTCAAGAACAAAAAGTTACTTTCTGTGACCAGTCAAAAAGAAGCATTTTTTCCTTACTTTTGGAATAGAGACTCAAAAAAGAAGTACAAAAATAGTGTAAACGTACTGCACCTATCATACTTTTTCCTCTTCTCTACGTACGCCCTACATTTTCGCGGTATATGCAAAATATCCACACTAATATTCCAGTATTACCTCCATTGTTCCAGTCCTATTCTTATCTTCAAGAGTAAGTAACCCCCCAAACGAATCGCGTCACTCGCAAACGCTGAAATGAAATGAAAAAAGCACCGAACTGTAAATAATTCGGCCAAAAATGGTTACAACTTTTTCCTAGTTTTGATTTTTTTTTTTACAAAGTGCGTTTTACCCATACGAAAATATAAACGTACACTCATACACAAACATATAGACGTGTGTACACACACACACACACACACACACACATAATTGCATCTTTACATTGGGTTACCTTCGTAATGTGAAATACTTTTAAAAATGGCACACCTACAGTAAAAGCACACCAAGCCGTCAGGTGTCCCCCTGAAGGTACAGACATTGATAAATTTTGCATTCAACGCATGTTACGTACATTATAACTAAATAGAAGTCAGTAACTAACTGCGCCAAAGCAACTCTTACCTTTTATCCGGTGCCATTAGAAATCTTGATAAATGAAATTGACAAATATGTCTCAAATTCGTGTTTACATCGAAAACTTTCAACGTCTAATGGCTTATGCAGCCATACTACTGATCTTAAAAAAAATATATATATATATATGAAAAATTATTTCACGAAAGTGACACGTGAAAAATATTTATGATGAATAAACCACGAAGGAAAAAGAACACAAAGGGGTGTTCCTGAGGATGTCATTAGACGAAAGCGCTTGAGCACCCCTTTGTGTTTCTTTTTCCTTCGTGGTTTATTCATCATATATATATATATATATATACACTCTCTCTCTCTCTCTCTCTCTCTCTCTCTCTCTCTCTCTCTCTCTCTCTCTCTCTCTTTTAATATATATTATTTAAATTGATATATAGCCGTAACGATTTGATAGTTACTCCATATATACGTGTGAGTTGA
>JAJOZX010000917.1:407500-427500 GCA_023014485.1 Bathynomus jamesi
GCATAGGATAATTTTTTTGGGACACACAGACAAACTTGTAGGTGACATGAGAAATGAATTTTGTTAGCAGAATACATTAAATCTTTGTCAATGCAATAGTTATGAAACCATTCGGTACTTGGAGTTAATAATAAATACAACAGTTTACTCGCAAACTGAAAGTTATTTCATACCGACAATTACTTTAACAAAATAAACTTTGGTAAAAAATACAAAACAAGATATGATTTGATGAAATATTAAAAACAATTTCAGCAATACAATCGATTACAGAAGATCATCAACTTGGTAATCCTACCGATAGTGGTTTGACGTAACAGTCGAAGTGAAATTAGCTACAAACTGATGTTCTGAATATATATATATATAAAATCGGTATTTTCAATCTCTCATTTACTCAACCAGTCAACTCTGGCACAATCTTCTTCAATCCATCTTTCCCCCCCTGTCCATGACCTTCAATCTTTCAAATGCAGGGTGTCCAGTTATCTAAAAAATCTAGGACCTTGATTTTGGCTCGCTTCTTCCCTTATGGGGTGGGACATTTTTGTGGGCATTTGTCCTTGATCCCTCCTTTCTACATATATATATATATATATATATATATATATATATATATAAAAAAGTCCATTCTTTGACTTCTGACTTTATTTGATATCATTTGATTTGACTTAGCCTGACCATTACGACTCGTTACTTGACCTAAGACTTGACCGAATCTCGAGACTCGAATTGCTACTTAATAAAAATGTCTTGCCAACAACATTTTATTTCCTTTAAAAGTTTATAGTACTTAGCAAAAACGACGAAATACTCTGTAAAAATCGTGACCTCACATGCAAAATGCATTTTAGACAACGTATGATGGCCATTTTTCATCAAAATGAGATTTTACAGCGTCCTGCCAGAATAAAGTAGCTCCCTTGGATAAAGGAAATAAATTTTGTTTTGGGTTCATAGCATACGTTTAAGATGTAGAAAGAATAGGAAAACAGCCATTCAGTATTGAATACCTTCTTCACGGGTTTCATGAAGTTGTTTTGACGCGTCTTGGAATCGAGACAGTGGATTTATTTGTCACTGCATCGTCGACATTTCGCATAAGTTCATTTAAAGTTTCGTTCGTAGATACCACAGATGATGTGGGAGTAGGTGTTCATTTATTTTCTTTGGTGGTCAAGGCTGCAGGGTTGCCACCCATTCCATATTTCAAGGATGGGTTGTATTTTGCCAGTGTACCGCGTCCTTTGTACACCCTATTCACACTGGTCTTAGAACAAGGAACCAAAATTCAAATGACTTCTCTTTTAATTGCAAACGGAGAACTATTCCATTTCCTGCATACTAAATGTTTACACTGATTTTGTTTACTTTAATGGAATCTTCAGATCAGTCATTTACCCATTTTTTTCAGGGGAAACAAGCTTGACCTTCGTGAAGTGAGGAATCATCGCAAGGAACATTTGAAAGGTTGAAAGGTTGTGTGCAATTACGTTTTTCTCAAAAAAATGAACTATATTTGGTTCTGAGTCCTCTTACGTAGGAAGATACGTTTAGGTTTCAGCAGAATGTTTTTTGGGACTGCTCCGGAATTTGTTCAGGAAAAATGTTCACCTAGAAATATTAAAACTTCTGAAAAGCATAAAATGATTATTAATAATTGGGTTTTTTTTCTGAAATTTTTATTAATATCCCCAAAAGGAGTAAAATATCGAAACAAAAATAGAAATTACCAATTATTAATTTTTTATGCTTTTCAGAAATGTTATGTTTCTAGGCGGACTTTTTACCGAAAAATGTACGTACACACGAAAGGGGAATGTGAAATTCCTCAAAGAACACCGAGATCACTCATGGAATATAAGTTCCACAAATGTTGCTCACGCTGTCAATGGAAATTCTAGAGGACAAGTCACTTGTAACACTAATTCTGTGAACGATGACCATTGTAAATACTCTGTTGCAGTGCCTTTGCGGAACATCATTACTTCAATAATCCTCTTTTGTATAAATAAAACGCGTACAGTTACGTTCAACATCAAATGAATGATTTTCTTTTGATAAGTGAACTGTAAAATGGGTTTGAGTTACATCGTTACATCGTTCTGAGTTACTCCAAATCAGTTCACTGTGTTATGACGTATGTACGCATTAAGGTTTAGACTCTTACAGTTACGTTCGTAGATGACACATAAAACCATGAAATGATCTGAAAATTTGTTCACTCTATTTGAAGTGTGTCGGAAATACGTACATCATTTTAACTTCCACACATTTCGAAATATGTCTACAAAATGCAGTTTTAATTCCTTTGAAAAAAAAACATGTTTATTGAAAGTTAAATTTTGCTTGTTTTTGAAACACTGTATTTTATCTATTTCATCCGCATGTTTATGCATATCTTTAATATTATAAGAAAATATCCCTAACAATAACTTCGTCCTTATATTATTAACTAAATTATAGTTTTCTGAGGGGTTGCTACTACGAGGGAAATACATAAAAATATATTTATCCCGTTTTGGTTTCTGCTCTTCACGCATATGATAACCCTTCAAAGTTAAAACCCATTCGTTTTACTCTAAAGCAGCTTTGCTTGGTTTTTAAGCAAATGTTTTTCCTATTATTGGACAGTAATATTTTTCTTTATAATTTACGTACGTACCACATATTTTCATCTTGTTTTAATAACATTAAAATTAACGTTAGGTTTTTAACGCTCTGTTTACTAAGAAATATTTTGCGATAATTGTAAACAGGGCAAGAAAATGTGTTGTCCAGAAATGTTTCAATGTCTCTTATGTATAAATGGCGTTATGTTAAACATAAAAACCCATTTTATTTCAGACATTTATATATATTTTGCAGTGATGTTTATTAATTCAATTACACAATACTTCAACGGATGCGGCAAATAGCATTTAAAAAAAAAAATTCAACCTGAATTTCTTTGAGTTAATTATCTTTGAAAAATAGTTAAAAGAAATTGCAAGTAATATCATTAAAAACTACAATAAAGACAATAACTCTTGAGAAAAGACAATTCATGATTCAAGAAAAATCAAACGGAAACTCTTGTTATTTCCTTTGACTTCGTTACTTTACGTTACAAACATAAATTTAAAATTTCTTTGAAAAAGAAAAAAGAAAATTTTTCTTTTGCCGTTAGTCTCATACTGGGAATCTACTGCATTTATATGAATTACAGTTTATTTTAACTAAATGCATGTACAGGGTGTACCAGATCGTCTGAAACAAAAGAAAAAATCATAATTATAGAACTAATATATATGGGTGTGTGTGTGTGTGTGTGTAGATATATATAGTTTACAACGTATGAAGGTTGTACGTACCAAGTTTTTTAGGTAGTTAGGCAATCTCGCGAGATATTTGCACCATTTGTATATATACTGTAACTCGTCGCATTCAGCCGGTACACTACCTCTCTCTGTTTGTCAGCATGTCAGGAATAATGGTGTAAAGTGTAGACCAATTCAGTCACGTAAAAGTGTTACATTGTTTTTTAAAGCAAACAAATGAACAAAAATAAATACACATATTGCATATTTTGCTCATAAAATATCGTATTCAAGCCAATTTAGGTTGTAACAGCTGCAGGCTCTTATTTCATGTTTCACGACATATTTTTGGTTATAATGAGAATCAAAGGTTGTTTTGTTGTTGTGGTGGTGGTGGTGGTTTTGTTTTACAAGGTGTCCATAAAGTCCTGTTACGGTTTAGGATGCAAATAAATAAATAAATGAATAAATAAAACACTGAATATACAAAAACTTTTAGAATGCCACGAAACAAAAATGGCGACTGTTGTAATGAGAGGTGTTTGTTATGGTTAACTAAGTTTAAATCTTTAAAAAAGTGATAAAAAGATGGTGATAGAGAGAGATAATAAACTCGTAAAAAAATTAAAAAGATTGTAAGAATATTGCATAATACGGGGTGTTCAAAAAGAAACGCAACCCATTGGAGAATGCAAATATCATCGTAACCTAACCCTTTTCTTTTCTATTTTGAGTTGCGTTCTTTTTGACACCCTGTACGGAGGCATGATATAAAATAAATGTTAATTCAAAATATATTTGGAGAACTTCTCAATGAATTTTGTTTTTATCAAGATTAAACTTTCCCTGGAATTTCAAGGCAAAAATTAGCATTTCAAATTAACTCCTAAAATGAAATGATATCAAATACAAATAAAAAGAAAATGTCGAAGATCGCATCAGAGTTTCAATAAAATTTGGAAACAGTCTTACATAATGACTTCTTCCAAATGTCTTTTTAAGTAAGATCTAAAACTGGAAAATGATAGTGATTGTTTGATGGTAAAATATATATATATATATATATATATACCTTACAACCTTACAAAGGTTCCGCGCGATGATTTCTCATTTCGCGAAGGTCAAGCTTGTCGCCCCTCCTCTCGAGTTGGCCTGGTGAAGTAGTGAGTTGGATTCTTGCGCTCTCCACCTCACATAGCCAGGTAGCCCGGCTATATATATATATATACAGTATATATATATATATATATATATAAGGTGATTCAAAAAATTTTAACACTTATATGGAGTTTTATTTTATTTTTTATTTCTACTTTATTTGTAAACATTTTTTGTGATGCTAACAGTGCTTTATAGTCTGTACTTACTGTTCACGGATATCTATGCATGTATGAAGAGGTCAAACATTACTTCCAGAGCCCTAAGGCACATCTCTGGTGGTATTGATTGTATGACATCTGTAATTCTTTCCCATATAGTGTTAAAAAATTTTAATCACACACTATATATATATATATATATATATATATATATATATATATATATATATATATATATATATATATATATATCCATTTCCAAGATCTCCGTCTAGATGGCGTTGTTGGAAAGTATATATAGGTGGGCATACTTTTATGGGTTCGTGTTCGATCACCCTTGCTTTTCTCTAAAAGGCGTTACACGATCGTTTTTCTTTCCATATCTAAATGCCATTTTGGATGCAAAACCTTGTACTATTATTCATTAAATCTACTCCATATAAGAAAACAAGAGAAAATGCAGCTCATTATTAGATTACTCACATTCATTATTCTCGTTTCTGTATTATTAGATTTGCATTTTGACTGGAAATAAATTAAGGTGTCTTTTGTTTTGTTACTTATTACACTCATGCATTTGCTTTTCAAAATACAAATATGTTTATTGAAAATAATGTTTAAGTCTTTTTACCGATTTGGAGAAGAGTAAACAGAGTTTATTTTTATTTATTGTTTATGTTATTAGTATGTTGATTTGATTCTGTGAATATGCATTCTGTTTTATTTGAGTTATTTATTCCTTTCATGCCTGAATTATGTTTAAGAGTAAAACAATTTTATACCTTATGTTATTTTCCATAAGGACTAAACTCTCTTAAAATGTTATGGTCGCATTTGCGATTTACGGCATGAAAGAGTTAATATTTTGTTTCTGTTTTTATTATTTCATTTACTTTAAACGGTTTTTCTATACTTGACAGTTGCACATCCATCTGTAAGTTTAATAATGTTATTAAATGAAAATATTGAAAGGGCTTCAAATGAACCTTGTGGAACGCCAGAATTGCAATCCTATACTACTTACTGTTATAGATGAAAATTTTAATTCTGACTAGAGACTTTACATTACATTTTATTGATATTTATTTAAATTCCCCACCATAACTATTAATGTTTAAGTTTGTTTTCACGAAAGACAATGGTTTCATGACTGTTCACCTGATTTTTTAAGTCAGTTCTGTACCGTAGATATGGAGTACATTGTAGACACCAATCGACCAGGGAAGTACTCCGGGATGGATATTAGGCAAAAGACAGGGAGTGCTGGAACTCCCGTTTCTCCTGTCACTGTCCTCATTAGCTGATCTTTTTCCGTGTTTCATCTACCCTGTGAGCAGTCCAGTATGCTCTCAAACACAACTTCTTTCCATATTCCTCACTACACCACACATGCATCTTACACACTACACAAAATTTTCAAAATTTCTGTTAAAAATAAAAAGAAGAAAAATGGCATCATTGGCCTTGGAGACCTTGTCTTTGGCTCTCTCTGTCTTCTGTGGAGGGGTCACTTTTGCGGGCGCTCGCCTTAGCCCCCTTCTTACTACATAAAAAAAGGTACATTCAACTTTAAATGGTTGAAACGATTGTGAAATAATTTGGGTGTTTCAATCAAATATTTATTTATGTACACAGTTCATTATCCCTTTAAGACCTAACTACATACGACGTACGAATGATCACCACAGACTAACTACGTACGCCGTACGATCTTAAGTTTCACGCCCGCATTTGAATGGGCGTAAAAGAAACACCGTCTATGGGACACACGTACGTTCCGCCCGCATATGCAGTACTGAAAGGGTTAAGCGTGAGGAATACAGACAAAATAATAAATTATCCACTCGCTTCTTTATAAAGAAAGCATTTACAGATCTTGGTACGCCTTTCTATCACCCATTTCAGCTTTAAAGGTAAGTCAAACTCTTATAGACCGAACATATACAAATATTTTTTGGATCACCTGAGATCAGGGCCCCAAGCCTTCTTTAATTAGCCTTATAAGGCTAACTAACGAAAATATCACGACTTAACCTAACCAATCGTTAGGTCAACTGTACGCCCTTGACGATTGGTTAGGTTAAGTCGTGATATTTTCGTTAGTTAGCCTTATAAGGCTAACTAACGAAGGCTGGGGGCCCTGATCTTCAGGTAATCCATATTTTTTCTAGGTAACCTTCTTTTCAATGTGAAGTAACTTATTTCACCCAATACTTCATATGAGGCCCTCCAAGGAAGAAGTGGTTAAGCGGCAAAAGTAAAAAACGCCAGAAAACGCAGTAAAATTTTATCTATCTGAAAGTGGGATAACTTTTGAACTTCTGAAGATATTTCTATGAAATATCTTCAAAAGTTCAAAATTTATGCCACTTTCAAATCTGATATAACTTTAACTGCGTGCAATAAACTTCACTGTTCTACGTGAAGGTCAAAATATGATAATAAAAACCCACTCTAATAGAGAGAGTTTATTTTCACAACAGTTTCGATGCCCACTGGCATCCTCTTCGGGTGGATGCCAGTGGGCATCGAAACTGTTGTGGAAATAAACTCTGTCTATTAGAGTGGGTTTTTATTACATACTTTAACTGCGTTTTCTGGCGTTTTTTACTTTCGTCGCTTAGCCACTTCTTCCTATGAGAGCCTCATATATCATCCTAAGGACCTGATACTAACTAAATATACGAGTACATTCGCAGGTTTTTATATAACCAGCATAAACTCTTATTTTCTATCCCCATTACAAAGAAGGACATTAAATATATCCCATTATGGAAAATAGGAACTTTAAACTCTTATAAACACGCTTTTACGCTAGTTAAGTTAATAATAATATTTGGGGTTGTTTAACCTCTTTTGTGATGATAAAGTCACGTGACGGAGGAACCCTATTCACCTGTTACGTTGTACCCGTTTTGTCCATTCTTCTAGCACCATTGCGCAACATTTAGTAGAGACGTCGGCATACCCCTTTCACTGTTTATTTTATGTATAAATTTGTAGTTTATTAGACACTGCCATGGACCATTGAGGAACTAGAAGCGAGCATTCGAAAGGAGTTTGTCAACGTCCCTTTTAGAGTGTTCATAAAGTAGTTTATGAAAGAGAACTGGCGTATGTAAACAGATTCACGATATGTAGTTTAAACATTTACTGCATGAATAACAGACTTCTGGTTCACTCGTTGTCAAAAGTCTGAAGCCGATTTTTCTTCTTACACATTTTTAAGGTTTGAGCAATCATTCATTGTTCGTATGTGCGCTGTAAATTATTATCAGTTAAAGTCCAGCTCGGTTCTAGTTCTCTCTTCGGAGACGAAATGGAAGTTTTCCTGTTGAAACGTTTGTAATTAGTTGTAGATTTAGTCATTTCACCTGGACAACTAGCGAGTGATGATGAATAAATGATCAATAAGTGATCAATAAATGATGAGTAAATGATCAATAAATGATGAATAAATTATCAATAAATGATGATGAATAAATGATCAATAAATGATGATGAATAAATGATCAATAAATGATGATGAATAAATGATCAATAAATGATCAATAAATTAATTATCAATAAATTATGATGAATAAATGATCAATAAATGATCAATAAATTAATTATCAATAAATTATGATGAATAAATGATCAATAAATGATGATGAATAAATGATCAATAAATGATGATGAATAAATGATCAATAAATGATGATGAATAAATGATCAATAAATGATGATGAATAAATGATCAATAAATGATCAATAAATTAATTATCAATAAATTATGATGAATAAATGATCAATAAATGATCAATAAATTAATTATCAATAAATTATGATGAATAAATGATCAATAAATGATCAATAAATTAATTATCAATAAATTATGATGAATAAATGATCAATAAATGATGAATAAATTATCAATAAATGATCAATAAATGATGATGAATAAATTATCAATAAATGATAATCACTAAATGATGATCAATAAATGATGATCAATAAATGATGATCAATATGTCTAATAAACAACGTATCTAGTTACATAATTTATACAGAATATACAAACGTCTTTTAAGCAGTATTAATATAATTTCATATTTCCTCTTATTTCGTATAGGTTAGTAATGTAATGTAAGAAAAATAAAAATAAAATAAAATTTTGGTGATAATATCTTACTTGAAATAAGTTCTAATATTGACTAAGGTAATTTGGGTAAAGAAATATGGAGGCAATTTGGGTAGGAAAATAGTTCTGTAACTTACAAATTGGGAACTGTCAGAAGCTCAGAAATTCCCAATTTTTGTTACACGAAGAAGGATAGTCGCAGCGTGCCTTCACCTCAAGGATGAAAGTATAATGCAAATCAGTACAAAATATTATTGTCAGAGCTTTGGAAGTGGAACACTTTCGTATTCGACAACGGTTTGGGAAGACATGGAAACTAAATGAAATGGATGAAAAGTGGCGAACCGGATATCATTTTAAAATCGTTGGAAGTCTTCCTGCCTTATTTGGGCTGAACTGTAAAAACGCAAGGAACCCCAGTTTCTGTGCGCATTGTGAGGAGAACTTTAGAGAAGAGAAAGTTGTACTGCCGGGTCTCTAACCAGAAAGGACTGGATACTTCAACAGTTGTCAAGGGTGCTTTGGACTGGCGAATAAAAGTTTAATGCCGTCAGAAATGATCGTGAGGTCCTTGTTGCTGATGGGGCGTGGTTCGGATTCCACGTTAAACTGTAGGTCTAATGTGACGTGAAAGGCTTGAACTTCGTCAGAACAATTCGGATGGAAGCAAACCAAAGGTTACCGAAGATATATATATATATATATATATAGTCGGTGACTCGGTGGCAAAGGTCCTGTTTTGAAATGCATGTTCCTTTCCAATAAATATTGGTAAAAAAAACAACATGAAGTTTCAGGACAGGACTTATGGCACCAATTATTATTATATAGCTAAATATAGAAAAATAGATAGATAGATAGATAGATAGATAGATAGAAGGAAAAATATACAAGAAATGTATTCACTTTGTCAACAGTCCTTCACAAAAGATGTGATAATTCACATGTACGTGTGAACTACTTTTGTTAACCAATACATGTGCAAATATGGTTGGTCAACAATTATCAATACACACATATATATATATATATATATATATATATATATATATATATATATATATAATGTGTGTGGTGTGTGTGTGTGTGTGTGTGTGTGTGTGTGTGTTATTAGTTTCGTATCTAAAAGAAATAATGTTATATATATTTAGGATTTTTTATATTGTGTCCCATTCGTCTGCAAGAAACGACACAAAGGGACAGGGGTACTAATTATTATACAAACACCTAACCTGACAGGACTGTATGAATGAATGGTTTGAAATCGCTCTCAAGATTTTTTCATTCCGCTTGTAATGGCTATGAGCTTTATTCAGAAACCTCGTTGATACACTGACCTTCTATATACTTAACAATGTTGCTACGAGTTGCATACGTGCGAGTAAGAACAGTATACTTTGTAAAAAAAGTTGAAACAATTTTCTTTTTATTTAAATTAAAGGCGTAAAAAAAAATTCTGATTATGAGCCCCGAAAATGAAGGAGAAGCAATACCCGATTCGTTTCCAATTACTCAAAAAAAGTTTGCGATCATTCCTTCAAAGTTAAAAAAAAAAAAAAAGATTAACTGAGAAATATCTCGAATCTTCTGAACTCAAAGAAATATTTCACCCCAAACTCTTGTTCGAATGGAAATCGTCAAGTTTAACGAGGAATGATCGCTGAAACAGCATGGTTGGTTGTCAGTAATTTTAGATATTTCATGGAGGTACATAAAAGGAATCCGAATTGTTCCTTTAAATGATTTCTGAAACTTTGACAAATTGAGTGAAAAGACCTAAATGATGCCATGCTACTACTACTACTACTACTACTACTACTAATAATAATAATAATAATAATAATAATAAAAGTAAATTAATTTTCTGTCATGTATAAACATACACAATATACATATATGGTATATATATTCAACGCCTGAATGATGAAGGAAGCTTCTCTCGAAAAGTTTTGCGGTTTTTAGCGTTTTATAACTTTTAACTTTTGAGGATTTTAACTGTTTATATATATATATATATATATATATATATATATATATACAGGTGGGCCAAGAAAAGCTATTACCGTGATTTTGAACAATATAATTTTACCTTTATCAAATGTTATTTGTGCACTCAATATATGTGTCCTGTATAGAATTTCATGGTCTATTTCGTGGTGAAGTTGGATTTTTGCTAACTATAACCATTTTTTGTAATTCGCTTTTATACAGGTACGGGTAGAAAAACTTTCTGTTTCTATACAGTTACTTAATTGAGTCCAAGATTATGCGGAATGTGCCCTCCTCCATTATCAATGCACGCTTGCAACCTTGCTCATCATTGATCTACCACATCAAGGATTTTTTCTTAGTAATAGCAGCAGTGATTTTGGCATTTTGGATAACAATAACAATCTCTGACTTCCCTAACTTCGAAATAAAGATGGTAACCATGACTTTTTTGAGAAAAATGCGGACGTTCCCTGCAAGGTCGATCTAGACTGATAGATTTTTTTGTCCTGTCTTCCATAAACTCGGTCATTTTATGTGTTTATTGTTGACGCAACCGTAAAGGTCTTCTCGTCGCTGAACCATATTTTCGACACTTCTCTGTCTGGGAATCGCTCTAACAAAGCACGACATTTTTCAACTCTTGCTTGCTTATTTGATGCAGAGAGCTTATGAACTTCGACTCTTTTAAAACATTTAAGACCCAGACTGATAGATTTTTGTCCTGTCTTCCATAAACTCGGTCATTTTATGTGTTTATTGTTGACGCAACCGTAAAGGTCTTCTCGTCGCTGAACCATATTTTCGACACTTCTCTGTCTGGGAATCGATCTAACAAAGCACGACATTTTTCAACTCTTGCTTGCTTATTTGATGCAGAGAGCTTATGAACTTCGACTCTTTTAAAACATTTAAGACCCAGATCATCTTTTACTATACGACGAACACGAGAGCGAGAAATACCAGTAGTTTTTTAAATTTCTCTAACGGACTTGTGCGACGTGGGTGTTGGGCCGTTCTTCTTGACTGCATATCATGGATGAAACCGCGTCAGTGTTTTCCTCAGTACGTGATGTTTTTGGCCTTCCACTGCCTTCTTTTCGTTTGGTCGACCCTGTGATATCGATTTTCTTTATGAGATACTGAAGTCCAGGTATCATCTATCGTTTATTTGGAAACTCTTTCTTCATTCGTTTTGCACCCGAGTGTTTCTCCTTACCCAGGTTCAATATCAATGCTTCATCTTCCAAAGAGTATTTCATTATGTTGTAACGTGTTCACTAACTATAGCAGAATGATGGTCTGAAATGAAAAAGGAAATAAATTAATTATTCTGTGTAAAAATTAGGACAATTAATTATTTATGAAGAAATTGACTGTCATCTGAAAGTATCAGTTGCTGACTTTGACCGCCTTTCAATTGAGCACCATATTCTGATACCTCCCTCCAGTTGTGAGCCTGTACCTCTACTCCTGGGGCGTTGAATCTAGATTCAAAGCAGAGTTTGAAAGAGTAAAAGTATGGGTACAACATACGGCCTCAACAGTAAGATCAATATACAGGGTGAGCCACAATATTTTTTCAAAAGTTGGGTGATAGTTTTTTTGCCCACCCTGTCCACTGACAGGCTTTGGCCTAACTGCGAGCGGAAGAAGATGTGTGTGTGTGTGTATATATATATATATATATATAGTATGGCTACGTACTATAAAAACAAAAGGTTTTATAGTTTTTGCATTATCGCATTCCTTCTAACGTGATGCAAACCCATACCTTTTATTTCCTGAATGTCGTAACTCGCAGCAATTCGGCGTTACGACGGTCTTGATTCGTTGGAAATTATGATAGCGGAGTGGAAGACGATCCACCCATCGGATCACGACGATGAAAGAAGGGAAAGTGCCTCGTGATGTAGTTTAAAAGAAGTCAAGGTTGAAATTTTTGCACAGAACAAAGAACCAAAATTTGAAGAAGATTCCGTAAGTGCGGTAAACTTTTGCTTTTTGAGGTCGGTTACACGCGCTTTTGAAGCTTTGTTTCCCGACCTTTGTCTCGCAATCTTCGGCCGCCAAGAAGTTATAATAACGCGATTGTCCCAAACATAAATGTTATTTGAGGCTTATTTGTTATAACGAGCATTGTATCGCGAATAGAGAAACTCCTTTTAAGAATGTAATACAATGGTATATATTTGTATCGGAAATATGATTATTTTTATTGCACGCGCCTCGTATTATGAAGCTCACGTAGCGAATAGCGTATCATAAAACGAATATATATGGATTTATCATTATTTAAAGTAGATCCAAAAGGGATTTTATAGAGTTGATATTATGCATCGCTTGAACAAACTGTTGTTTTCTGCATGACCTAAATATACGCTTTGAAATACCATTTTATATATATATACTGTATATATATATATATATATATATATATATATATATAATATATATATATATATATAATATATATATATATATATATATATATATATATATACATAAACTGGTCATGAGTAGCTTCATTTATTTCACATTGAAATAAAGACATTATAAAAACAGTTCTTTGGATATTTCCCTAAAGAGACAATTACAGTTTGCTGTATTGTACGGTGCAAATTATTATTTTGTATATAAATACAAGATGATGAGATCACGCTTCTCCCACTGTACATGAAACATATTTTTACCTAATTTGAATACACGAAATACGTTCATGGAAGTTATATTTTATATATTATTATAGTAACTCGGTGCTACTGTAGTATGCGGTCTACCGTTAAGTTTCTACTGTAGTATGCGGTCTACCGTTCAAAATATTTAAAAGGAATTGAAAATGAATTGAAAGGAATTATAATTTAATTTACACAATTAAGGAATTATTAAAGAAGTTAAACATACTACTACCGCATACTTAACGGTAGACCGCATACTACAGTACGCCCTTGATGATTGGTTAGGTTAAGTCGTGATATTTTCGTTAGTTTTAACGAAAATATCACGACTTAACCTAACCAATCGTCAAGGGCGTACAATTAACCTAATAATAAAATAATAAGAAGATAAGAAACTATAATTAAAGGGTAGACCGCCGAATCGTAGGTAGACCGCATACTACAGTAGCACCAATAACTCTTTATACAAATGTAGAATTGCTGCTGGCATATATATATATATATTATATATATATATATATATATATATATATATATATATATATATATATATATATATATATATCAAGATTAATAATAGAGAAATGCACGCTCTTACACATATGAAAGGCAAAAGCTTTAATAGTTGGGTTCTCAAGCATTTAATGCCCCTCTATATATGCTTCGAATGAGGGTCATTCGTCATTAACACATTCTAATTTTGCGAATAAACCAAGAAAATAGTAGAAAATAGAGCAATAAAATTCTCATCGTACGGATGACATGCGCAGAAGCCGTTTCTAGCTACCCTTGCAGTATACTATAATAGCCTCCTGCATCTCAACTTTACTTCCTTCTTGCGGAAGTAATTGGCTCTTTAAGTAAATGGCTCAAGCACCAATTTGAGCCAGTAATTATCCGAAGCCAAATAGTCTGTGAGAGCTGGAGTGGAAGACCAATAAGCAGTTTTCAGAAATACGCAAGCTCTGCTGCGTATATAAAGCGTAGTTACACTCCGTTTCATTTCTTACGCATTACGTTCGGCCGGAAAAGCTCCTAAGCGGAGGTCGTTTCAACCCTTCTTAGCACACTGTGCTCTCATTGTTTGCATTTCTGTTGCCTAAGCATTTAAAATACTAATTTTAGCGGTTTTAATCTATTAATTAAGGAAATTATTTGCGAAGTTTCTAACTTTAGAAATACAACGATTTACAATTAAATATGACCCGATCTGTAATCTGAAATGGCGAAGATAATGCGACAGTAATGTGGTTTTCGACTATGCTTCCATTAATATAAAAACAATTATCGTAAAATAAAAATTAAAGAGATAATATATATGTTTCGTACAAAAAAGATCTCACAACCACTCAGTAATGTGAGGGATTTCGTTCGATCATTTCCTCGTTACAATAAACTGAAGGAAAGTAAAGTAATGACGAGTCCTCATCCGAAAAGAAATATATTGAGGCTGGATCAGCTATGAATGGTGAAGCATGAAAACGGGAGGGGGTTTTCAATTGAACCTTAAGGAAATTTGAAAATGATAACATGGCAATATAGACGATTCTTTCGATGAATAATACAGTGTAAAGCAGCAGTAAACTTGTCATCTGAATTTTGAGTTTGTTATACTCACAAAACCCCTTTCATGGTTCAGCCAGTTTTATTTCATTTTTATTTTTTATCGTATTTCACCATCTAAATATACATCACTTCTTATCATCAGCACAAATAAGCTATTTGTTAACGATGTATTAAATATTTGAGTCTATTTGAAGCTGTCTCGAGTTAGAATCGCATAACTTATTTGTGTATATGATTGTATAAGGATAAAAGATATTGTATTTGTGCAGAGGCGTATACTTTATTGGCTAACACTTCACTCGCATCCATTTTATGACTAAATTCTTTGTAAATAAAGGATTGTAAAGTCATTACCTCGATCTAAGATTACAACATCCACGAGTAATATTTTTTGTTCTGCGCATTCTATATTTTTAAATACAAAAGTAATAATGCCCAACACAATATGATCCAAACGTTTTTCGCATAAAGGAGTTTATGTAAGTTACGATATTTTACTGTTACATATATTTTCCTAAACGGTTATTATATTAAAGGTTACGGATAAATTATGGCCAAATTTTAGTTACAAATACATTTTTTTTCTTACGAAAGTAAACAAATTATAGGATATTGTAATTTCTAAATATAATAATTTGCTAAACATATTTTTACAATGATTCCTACATCAT
Source organism: Bathynomus jamesi (assembly GCA_023014485.1). Taxonomy (NCBI): domain Eukaryota; kingdom Metazoa; phylum Arthropoda; class Malacostraca; order Isopoda; family Cirolanidae; genus Bathynomus; species Bathynomus jamesi. Next base: position 423,146 of record JAJOZX010000917.1, read on the forward strand.
AAATATTGTAGTTTGTAATATACCTGAACGTCTTTCCTTATTAACAATGGAGCCAAATATATTAACAAAAGCTAACTATTAAATAAAATATTAATGAATGTTAAAAGTTGGAACGAATATAAGTTATAATCATTATTATTTGAAAAAGAAATATGGAATTGCAAAGCTCAGCCCCAATTAAATAGTAGGCTACTTTTCATCATTTTGGTTATTTACAGTTGTTACAGTCAGTATTTTAGGCGTCATTAATTAATAAAGTGAATTAAGCGTAACGTTGTAAACGTCATAAAGGCATAATAAATGGTAAGCGTAAGAAAAAAGCTAAATAAAAAAAATAATAAGCTCAGAATTTTTTGCCATTTTTCTTTTTTTATAATTTTATATTTATTAATTTTATTATGCTTCCATTCTCCACCTGGACAGAGGTGTGTATATATATATATATATATATATATATATATATATATATATATATATCTGTCGTATTCTTCGTAACTTTATTGATATGACTCCTGGGTGGATGGTTATATCTAATTTGGTCATCTCTTAACGACACCTTTTATAGTCGGATGGTCCGTCCCCTTGGCTGCCGTTCTGATTGGAACTCGTAAGGAATGATCGAACGAAGAACTGCCCTTCTTCCCCCTTTCATTCTTAAGAGCTAGAAAAACCACTCATAAATTGCTATTATAAGAAGCCACGTGAAGGAAGATAACGTAGAGAGCATACACACTTTATTGGTTTATCGCTTCCCTGTAAATTTTATTTATTAGATGTGTGCGATTCTCTGCAAGTAAAGAAAGCCAAGCTAAAATTAGCATAACTTTAAAAATAAAAAATAAAAAAATGCATTACAAATTGATGCTAAAACAGTGTGTATTCAGGGTTTGTAAATTAAAAATAAACAACGAAACTCAATTCTTTAAAATTGTGTGTGTGTGTGTGTGTGTGTGTGTTGTGTGTGTGTGTGTGTATAATGAGAGAGAGAGAGAGAGAGAGAGAGAGAGATATTTTCAACAGTTTACAGCAATATTATTAATTATAAAAAATCAGTGTATTGACGAGACTTAGTTTATGTCCTTTCACACAATACGAGTAAAACATTTACGCTTAGTTTTGGGAATAAATTTGTAATTTGTATTTCATAGCATACACGATGCTATTTAACATCTCACCCTGTATATGTTGTTACGCCTTAACTAAGGCGTAAAAACCGCTCTCTTTCGTTAAGTTAAGATGATTTCTACGACTTCAATTGAGGGTATTTTTGTCACCCTTTTAGCGAGCCAGATAATTAGTAGGCTTTAAATGCCCTAATTTGAAGGCATTAAGTCAGGGTAATTATATCTTTTGCACCAACGCTGGAAAAAATACCCCAAATTAAGTTATACATAATTACCATTATTTCATCTAAGACCCTTTTTTTTTTATGCCTTGACTAAAGCATAGTTTAAAGACTCGAGGTTCAAAAATAATTTCAAATTTACATTTTTTTTAGTTGCTGCGTAGTCAGTATTTTCAATTGTTATTATAGATGTAATGGGAGATAATTAGATAAACGTATTTTCAGATACGTAAATTTTAAATTATTGATTAAAGTAAACCTTATTCTCTCTTGTCTTAAGGTTCATTCTCACGATAAAGTTTTCAAAAGATTCTCAGATAATTTTTTTTTTTTTATCAAGATGTCCCTCTGAAATATATTAACAGAATATTTCGGATTACTTTTCTGTCGATAAGATTTCAGTTGGTTTGTCATCAGCACAACAACAGCGCAAACTCTGATTGCCATTATCATCAAAAAATTAAAAGGAATTTGTAGGATTGTTAGAGGCCTTAACTAGCTTGAATGCAATATTTTATGACAAAAAAAATTACATATATATATATATATATATATATATATATATACGAGACAAATCGACGTGACAAAAAAAAGACGACAAGTTATTATTGCTTGGTTGTTTGGATGGGGTTGTTTAAGTTTAACCTTCTTCGCAACATCTAAGGTCATATGATGGAGAGGTCCTACGGTTTTTCGCGGGATCCGAACCACTTGTCGCTACATAATCTGGAAACAGAGGACAGTTCCCCATTCTCCATACCTGTTGTCGCTTCATTTCGCTGATCAAATGGGAAGCGGTGTTACGACGTGACCACGATGTAACCAGACAAGTTATTGTGGGGTTAAATTAGGTTAGATTACCATAGCTTAGGTTGGGATAGGTTAGGTTCTGTTAGGTCATATTAAGTTAGATCCTATTAGATTAGGTTAAGTTAGATTAGATTAGATTAAGTTAGGTTCAGAGAGTGTCGACGTTATATCCCATCGACCAAATGGAAGTGTGTCGAGCTACAAATGGGGCTCATATCGCAACTATCTGACTCTCTAAGTTAATGCAGTGGGCGTGACCTTCTTATGTTGTAAACCTTTCATATATATATATATATATATATATATATATTGGGATAATTTCACAATTAAAACGTGAAATGAATGAATGATGCAATTGCAAACTTATAAGGAAAAAGAAAAATGATTCCAAGGTCTTTCGTGTATTCAGAAGTACACCTCATTACCTCCCTGACGAGCTGTACTTCTGAACACATGAAAGGACTTGGAATCATTTTTCTTTTTCCTTGTGGAGTTGCATCATATATATATATATATATATATATACAGGGTGATTCAAAAGTCAGGTTACATAGGGCTTTTCTGTTTCTTTGCAGGTAAATGAGTTATGAGATGTTATCGAAGGAGGAGCGCATTGATGTGATATTCCTAGCTGGCTGCACAAGTGCATTGCCGTTAATGGTGGCCATATCGAACATGTGATGTGACTATTCCCCTGTATCATTACATAATACAGTATTTCCCTATGTAACCTGACTTTTGAATCACCCTGTGTGTATATATATATATATAATATATATATATATATTATATATATATATATATATATATATAAGACCTAGTTTTGTCCCCCCCCGAATTGCTTATTCTAACAAAGGTGAAGCTTGTTGGGCCACCTTAGACCTACAGCTTAGCGTGAAATATAATAATAGTTATCGGCCCGGGTTCAATTCCCGGTACGGGCAGGCAGTGCGCAGCCCACCCAACTGTTCAGCCTTCCTTTGGCTAATAGATAAATAAATGGGTAGTATAAAATTCTCTTAGATGAGGCGAATGTTGCAGAGGGGGTCGAACACAAGCCGATCCTGAACACTTGATATATACACATACACTATATTATAGAATGTATGTGTGTGTATATTATATATATATATACAAAGGTGGGCAGTTGCGCCGCAAAAAGTTGCGGCGCAACTTGCGGCGCAACATTTTTGGTTGCGCTTCTTGCTTGCGCGCAACTTTTTGAAAAGGGTTGCGCTTGCGCGTGCGGCGCAACTATTTCAGCAGAGTTGCGGTTGCGGTTGCGGCGCTACAAAAATCGTTGCGCGTGCCCACCACTGTATATATATATGTATATATCAGCGCTGCAGATGAGTTAAAATCTTTTTACACAAGGCACCATTCCTCTCATACGCCCACTTCAGAGTACGAGCAGCTTGCAGCATCATTGTCAGACAAAAATAATATATATATATATATATATATATATATATATATATATATATATATATATATAATTTTAAAATTTGTTTTTCTACTTTTGTTTAATACATGAATTAATAATACTTCAGAAAATTTAAAATTTAACCGTTCCTAATTTTCATTCCAGACATCTGACGACACTCAAAGCAACAAAAAATTTTTATTGTTTCTAAACCCAAAATTTTTGAATTTTCACTCTTCAAAGTTGTACAGACTTCAGAAATTAAACAAAAACTCCTCCCCCCCCCACCCCCCCCCCCACCCCCCCAAAAAAAAGTCGACCCCAATGACGTATTTTTATTTTGAATGAAGGGGGGAAGTTTTTATTTTTAAATTTAGTTTTTAATACCGAGTTTTAATATTGAAAACAAGTTCATGAGAAAAAGGGGGGGTTTAATTCAAATTTTTATATTTGCTTCAAAATTCAAATTTCTTCTATGCATTTAAAATATCAAAATATTAAAGTGAATTAAATAACTCATATATGCAGAGAGAGAAAGAGAGAGAGAGAGAGAGGAGAGAGAGAGAGAGAGAGAGAGAGAGAGAAATCAAATATATTGTATATTCATAACAAGAAAATCCTATAATGCATATTATTGTGTGTGTGTGTATATATATATATATATATATATATATATATACAGGGTGTCCCATAAGTCCGGTCTCATAGGAAATTTATTTTAAATTAAATTTACAAAATTACTACATTAAAACTAAAACAAATGTTCAAACTGATATC
>JAJOZX010000917.1:432500-447500 GCA_023014485.1 Bathynomus jamesi
TTTTTATCCAAAACCTTTTAATTTTTGGGGGTGATAAATGACGATAAAACCGTATTGCATATGAAGATATGTAAGGAATATATATATATATATATATATATATATATATATATATATATATATATACCGAATGGCGAAAGTACACGAAATAAGTATAAAGGGTTCAGTTTATCATTAGAAGAGCATCGCAACAAAACTCAAGCATGAATACTGTAAAATACAACAGATGAAAGCGGAGTAAACAGACATACATGGAAATTAGTTTGCAAAAGAAAATGGGAGAAAAACTTTAGTTGTAGGTTGTGAGTGAGAGGAAATGTGAAAAAGAGACAATTAATTTGTGAAGAGAGTTCTGAAAACTCTAAAAGTAACTACGACATACATGAACAATGAACATTGATAAAACACTGATTATTCTTTGGTTTTGAAGCTTCGTTGATTGGAATTAGGAAGTTTTTCACCACATTGCTGATACGTGAGGTGAAGCTTTTTTAAAAATTCACACACACACACACACACACACACATATATATATATATATATATATATATAGAGAGAGAGAGAGAGAGAGAGAGAGAGAGAGAGAGAGAGAGAGAGAGAGAAAAGAAAAACCAATCATCAAAATGCTAAGAATTTGGGTATTGATAATGCAGAGGATATTGCTAAAAAACAGAAACAATTTGGAATTGAGTATTTCCTTATATCGGACTTAATGCAAAATAATGTACTGCGTGATCAAACTAAAAAAAAAAAAAAAAAAAAAAAGATAAATTTCATAAAAAAATAACTTTGATTTCAAGCAATCTTTCAGTTCTTAAGGATGAAGCTACGTTATTGACAAGAGCTTTGTTACATGCCACTGACGTGCATTCAAATATGACGCAACATTTTTCAAAAAAAAAAAAAAAAGAGTGGCATTGACGGGCCTTTCAAAAAGGATGAATGGCTAGGTAACTCTTCTGAACTGAATGCCCGAAAGCACTTATACTTGGAAGCTTTATAATGAAGGACAGAATAGAACAACGTAGAAAAAAAAAACGCTATTCAAAAGATGTTTTCAGACTAAGTTGAAATAAATGCTTAGATAGATGGAAAACGATAATGTCCTTTTTCAGAAGCTGTATTCAGATCATTCTATCGACGTATTCAAGCCACGCTCCAGGCTAATGATAGAAATATAATGGAAATATCAACAGCTGAAACTTTGCAAAAATTATTTTCGTCTTTTAGTCTCTCTCTCTCTCTCTCTCTCTCTCTCTCTCTCTCTCTCTCTCTCTCTCTCTCTCTCTATATATATATATATATATATATATATATATATATAACATAAGCATATGTGCTTACCTTATTTATCCATGTAAATATTTGAGAAAAATCTTTGTCTGTCATTGAACAGAAAAGCAAAGGTTTATAGACATGTTTTCGAAGCTGCATAAGCAAAACATGAAGATTTTAACTCGGAGCCGAGCAGTCGATGCGTGTATAAGAAACCCAAGGTGTTTCTTAGTCTTTCTTTCAAATAAGAAAACACTGAACCACACGTATATAAAACCAATAATATGAGGTCATTTTAAATACTTCCAAAGCATTTATAACCGTCTGACATAATATATACAAATACCTGAGAATTATTTTCAATTTTTTCCTTCCCTGAGGCTAGCGAAAGGACGGTGTGTCCACAGTATATAAGAAGACGTCCTACGGAGGGCTCGTTCGTGTCCTTCGAGTTTCATTGGTATCCTGCTGGGGATGTTTGGCAAGAAAACGGTTCCCTAGGTCTCTTTTAGAACCCTCATTCAGCGTACGATTCCGTCCTGCGTTCTAAGCGACATGTCCTTTCATTAGGTTAAATGCAGTTAAACGCTGGCAATGTATCTCAAACCATCAAGTTATTCAGTAGGGATGGTTACATAATCTTAATCTGAACTAAATGATTAAGAGGTTAGTGGCCTTTCATTTTATATATATATATATATATATAATAGATAGGTGTTTGCCTATTTTTTATATTAAGCACTGCTGAACACGCAGTTGCTTATGTAGAAGAATTTATTTACTAATTTTGAAAGAATTTGCAAACTAATGATAGAATTTAGTCCAATATATATATATATTATATAATATATATATATATATATAGGTGTTTGCCTATTTTTTATATTAAGCACTGCTGAACACGAATTTGCTTATGTAGAAGAATTTATTCACTAATTTTGAAAGAATTTTCAAACTAATGATAGAATTTAGTCCAATTTGTTTTCTCTCGATCAGTTTAATTTGATGACCTTCACTGTTGCTTTAGGATTAGAATCGTCCCGACCAAAATGAGTTAAATGTTTGTCCCTTAATTTAAAGCTTTTCTCTCATCATTTTAGTGTGAAATGAGGCACTTGTAGCTCAAGGCACTCTTCGTTCCGATTATGAAGGCCGTTGATTAAGCTTTTAAACAAGATTACACTTGATCGCCAGTTCTTTCAAATTTGTCTTTGCTTCAAGGCTCTGTCGATTTAATTTTCAATTATTTTATGTAACTTAGATTAAGTTAAAAATTTTGTGACGTTTTATAATAAACTTTACAAATAAAGATTTAACTAACGAAGTAAACTGTTAAAAGTTCTTAAAATCATGGTTAGATCTCTCCCTACAGGAGACGAGTGTCTGTAATCAATATATTTAATAATAATTTTTGGGGTTGTTCAACGTCCTTTGTAATGGCAAAGGTCACGTGACGAAGAGGACGTACGGCTCTGAGCAGAATGTGAACCACGGGTTCAGTATACGAGTTTTTGTACATAAATTTCGAAAACGCGTTCTTCAAAACACCTCCCGATATTAAGCCGTGCATCAGTTAGATTGTAATACAAGGCATTTTCTCGAATATTATGAGAAAATTAATAACTGTTTTGGTTGCGGAAGACTGCACTTTGCTATGGTTATATATGAGGCACTCGTAGGAAGAAATGGCTAAGCGACAAAAGTAAAAAATGCCGGGAAACGCAGTAAAAGTTGTACCAGTTTTGAAAGTACCATAACTTTTTAGCATTTTGAAGATATTTTGACGAAATACCTTAAAAATGTTCAAAAGTTACAGCATCCGAATGCGTTTTCAGGCGTTTTGTTTTTTACTTTTGTCGCTTAGCCACTTCTTCCAGGGAGGGCCTCATATACATGTTTTGCTGTTAGAATATAACAAACAACACACACAAAACTGGTTTATTTTTCTACAATAAGACGGTATTACACGCATGTTTCGCCTCATTTTTGCGCTGCGTTCGGATGTCATGTCAGCCAATTAATTGTTTCGAAATATTTGAAGGTACTCCTCAGTGTTTAATTAAGCGAAATATTAAATTATTTTTAAATGTGATGGCGAACTCCAATGAGATGTTCTAATTTTATTATGAACATAATAATTTTGAAATACTAAATAATTTTTTAAGATATTCAGTGTAGAACACACACACACACACACACACTTATAAATATACACGTGAAACTATTACTTTAATTGAAGTATGCAATATTAGTACAATATAGAGAATATGATGTAATAACAGTGTTTACACACTGTCATTCCCAAAATTAAGTGAATTTGGGAATCCTGATTCCTGGACTCGAAATGAATTCGGTCTTAGTAACATTTCGAGCCAAATATTTCTCGAAATGTTTCCAAATTTTCGATATTACAACTTTTGGTATTTAAATGCATTCGAATGTAGTATTTTAAGCAATGAACTTCCTCATAACTTTGGCATACTCATAGAATTGATTTAAGAATAAGATGGCGCATGCTTCACATAGATAAGACTATTCCTTTATGTTATGCTAATGAGAAATATGTACAACATAAATTGAGGTATTGATAACAAACAATTCGAATAAAACATTTAATTTCTTGGTCTGAAGCTCGAATAACATCCCTATTTTCTCATTGCTTATCAAAAGACTATCAAAGCATATCTATTACCGGATTGAAGCGAGGGGCGGTTCAAGAATAATATAGAATTATTCTCGTCTTACGAAATTGTGTTGGTCTCACCCTAAAGGTCTTTGCAGGGATCGTCAGTAGGAAAGAGAAACGGCGTCTAACGCATATTAAATTATTCAAAATTGCTATTTGGAACTCTTAAATTGGTCTTATATTCCTTAATCCGAATTAGAACAATGTTGAAAATTGTTTGGCTTCATCCTCCACTATTATATATCTATATATCGTCCACTATTTAAGGGTTCATATATATATATATTCAACAATTTAATAACTTTTTTTTAAAGCTTGAAGTTTTCCTCTTTAGAGTGGTGTACAGGACATTTCACCCCACTTTGATAAATCTATTATTCTGCGGAAGAAATTACTTCCCAGCATCTGGACGAGATTATGGTTATAGTTTGGACGTTGAATCTTCATTCAACAATGTTTGAGTCCAATAATGCCAATTAATGTTGTTGATTTAGACCGTAACTCTTTTACCGAACTTCACATGTTAACTGTGCTAAATTCACATTATAGGTTTATAGGCGAAATTTACGAGCAAGTTGACAGAGTTGTTATTTGCCATTCCTTAGCTACGACCTTTGGATCACTTTAAAGATCCTTATATTCATTATTATAAATACTTTCCCTCAGTCTACTTTTGACGAATATATATATACGTAGACTTTACACTTTTCTATTTTTAATAAACTTAATGAGGTTCGTTTATTTTTTTCAGTAAGTTAATTACTTTCAACTGAATTTGAGATTTGCGATAAAGGTTGATCCAATGAAAACGATTCAAATAGCTTGACAATTTTTTTTTACCTTTTGTTTATAAAAAGGAAGCGTAGTCTTATTGTATATGCTTCGGTATTTAGGGAAATGACTGTCACAGGTCAAATTAGCAATTTCACTTTTTGTTTTCACCCTTTCCAGAGTTATGTCGTGGCTGATGTCGTCACGCCGCTTCCCTCGATCAGCGAAGTTAAGCGACATTGAGTCTGGGTAGTAGTTGGATGGGAGACCGTCCTCTACGCCCAGATTATGTAGAGACCCATGGCTCGGATCCCACGTAAAGGTGTAGGTCTTCTCCGTCATATGACCTTAGATTTTGCTACGGAGGTCAAACAATCCAATCAAACAATTTCCCTTTCCAGACTCAATGTTTGTCGTACCCAAATACGTTGAACCCCCCTTGAACTTGGTTCAGACTTTCCTGACAGACCAATTTTTTCGTTTCTAACGACTCTTTTGTTTTCTGTTCCTACAATCAACTTCGTAAGCACCTTTCTAATATATATCAACCCAAAATTGTGAAGTCAGCTTTTTCCAAAGATTGTCGGTATTTTTCTTTTCACATTTTTTTTTTTAGTTAGTCCTTAGAAATCAATTTTATTCTATCTTTCTATTGAAATGAGAATAGTTTTCTCTAATCCTCTTATAAAATAGATCTTTTTTTTTTAAATTAAAAGGTCCCCTTCCATCTTGCCGCGATTGGGTGTAGTTTATGTATATAGTTGTCCACGCTGTAAGTGTAGCTCTTTATGTTGGTACCACCAACAAACTCTCATCCGCGTTCGCATCTGTGGCTATGGGGATTAGCTATAGAACCTTTGTCCTTTTGACTAATGAAGAAAATTACTTTATCAGATCGTATTCTGCTTATTATAATAACCCTTTTTTCTTTAAGCATTCTAAAATACTAGATGAAGCCACGGGTTCAAGCACTTCTTATTTTACAATAATTATACATGAAAGCTTTACACTACACACTCACACACACACACACACACACACACACACACACACACATATATATATATATATATATATATATATATATATATATATATATATATAATATATATATTATATATAAATAGATAGATAGATAGATAGATAGATAAATAGATAAATATGGAATATCATGCGTGGACACATACGATTTTTCATAATGCAAAAATTGCCCCCACCTTGGAACCCATTTCCACTTGAATAAAAGGGGAGTGCCATCATACATTTAAACAACTGAGGAAATGCATAACGCTTTCGCGTCCAGAGGGATTTTACGTGTTAAACCCCCAGCCCCCCGCTTCCGCGCTCAAGGTAATGACCAGCACTTCATTCAAAGTATCTGATGCAAATCTAGGGTACTATAAATGGCATATCATGCATGAACATGTTTTCATGGTTTTCATAAAATATACCAAAAATAATTAAAATATATTTTCATATTGTCAGCCGTATGGTTTGTATATCCTTAAACAGTATTCAATTTTTTATCCATCAAAATTGATCCAATAGTAATTTATATATTTTATTATTAGTAATATTAGCATTAATACTATATACTACGTATACTATCGTATTTTTATATATGGCATTTTTGCGTTGTGACATTTTTACCCTCTGCCATTATTACATATGGCGTTATTACCTTTGACATTTTTGTGTTGTGGCATTTTTACACTCTTAACACTATTACATATGACGTTATTACTTTTGGCATTTTTACGATCTGCCACTATTACATATGACGTTATTATTTTTGGCATTTTTGTGTTGTGGCATTTTTACCATTTGACATTATTACATATGACGTTATTACTTTTAGCATTTTGACTCTGGCATTTTTACGGAGAATTGTTGAGGGGTCAAACCTTCCTTTGGTGCTGTCCTCATTATTCCATCGTGTCACCTCATGGTCTAATTAGCGAGCGAGGTTAATCCCTAATGACTGCAAACTGGTGGAAAATTATTTAATGTTTTTTTATTATTATTATTATTTTGGCGTCATTTGTTTTATCAAAGTTTTGAAGGCGACAAATTTTTTCGTCCTCTCGCGTTAAAAAAGTGACGATTTTTTGTTTTAGTTGAAATTTGTGTTTAATGCGATGAAGTCCTCCTCATTAGCGTTGAATATGCAACAAAAGTTTATTAAACCCTGCGTTGCAATAATGAAACGTTAACTCAGTTAAATTAAAAATGTTTACAGAACAAAAATAATTAATTAAAATTAATATTCTTTTAAAATCTACTTTTTTATGCAATTTAGAGTGGTATACAGGACATTTCACCTCATTTTCATAAGTCTATTATTTTGCGGAAGAAATTACTTCCCAGCCTCTGGACGAGATTAAGATTAGAGGTTAGACGTTGAATCCTCATTCACCAATGTTTGAGTCCAATAATGTCAATTAATGTTGTTGATTTAGACGGTAACTCTTTTACCAAACTCCAAATATTAACTGGAAACATTACAATGGATTTAGAAAGAAGATAAAAATCATGACTTTTTATGACACTCATTTAGATCAATTTGGAGTCATAAGATTTAGGGTGAACGAATCTACGGATTACCATCCACTTCACGTTATACTTCCATAGACATTCACGACCCGAAAATGAGGTTAATCAAAGTAACAAGTGCCAGGTAAAGTTAAGTTAAATTAACCCAACGCAGTATACTAACTTAAACTTCTTTAAACCTACCTTTACCTAAGATCGAAGTGCGTGGGAAATCTGAGGTTGCGAGACCGAATGACTCAAAATGGAGAAGAGCAGTTCCTGTAGGTAAACACAAAAAAGAAGCCATATAATATAAAAGAAGCCTTTTAATAAATAAATATAAATTAGTCTGAAACCAAATTCCTCAAACAAACATTTTTCTACAAATAGTAAAATAGCAGAAAGGTTTGGGGGTCCGAAGATTCCCTCCTCAAATACCACGTCTCCGCCACCGCTCAGATATATTGCGGTGAACCAGAAGGTAAAAAATGCGGTCGACCTATTTCACTCACTTTAACCAACATAGGCCTTTGAAAAACCCAATATATACTATATATATATATATCTATATATATGTGTGTGTGTGTGTGTGTGTGTGTGTGTGTGTGTGTGCATATGCGTGCTTGTGCGACACAAATATCCCATAAAACACAGCTCGAATACACAACCCGCCTTCCATGTTAATAGAATCTGCATTCAATTATTTTTCCTAATAAAAGAGCAATTCCCAGTTTTATTTAATTCTGGAAATAACTTCTGCGTAACCTAAGCAACAGGGAACAAATAAAAAAATTCAATATTAAATCACAATACATATATACACACACACGGGTGTGTGTGTGTGTGTGTACTGTGTGTGTATATACACAGAGTGTTGACAAAAGTAAAGAGACACCACAGTGATTGTCCTCGCGAACAAATGGCACAAAGCTCATCAATGGAATGCCAGAACGAGTGTCAGCTTCACATAATGGAAAGGGGCAACCAACACAATTCTAAATACAATGATTCAATAAATCTGTTAATATTTATCGACTTTTATTATCAAATCAAAAAATATGGAATAAAAAACAAACCCGAAAGTGTCTATTTACCTTTGTCAACCCTTTGTATATTGCGTAAAAATATCACGAAGAATTAATGTCAAACCGAGGAATGACTTCAATGGCTTCAAAATGGATTTTAATTAATTATTAATTTATTATTTGTATTATTGTAACATAACAGAAATTGGGTTAAGATTCGGTAGAACACATCCACCAAACTCGATATTGCTATTTATACAGCGAGATAGAGCGAAAAAAAACAAGAATACTTTATTCTATACTAATTTCGGCGGAAATTCCTATTTATCGAAATATATTTTCGAAATTATTATATTTTGGCGTCATTATTCACTAGTCAAACCATCTCGTCCCGTGACGTATGGAGTCATGTTATTATCATTAGCCAAACAGCGACTGCCCCATTGTCACGTGATACTCCTGCGCAGGTCCGGCGGCTGAAATTTGAATTCAAGAGTCGCGTCTGTGGTGGGAGCTCCCAGTCCGAGTGGGACGTCTTCTAGGCCTAGGTTAGGTTAGGGGTACTACTTACCTTTCCGGGTCCGGAATTCATTATGGGGTAACCATGCCTAGTTAGGTTAATTGAATGCCCGGTTAGGTCAACTGTATGCCCTTGACAATTAGTTAGGTTAAGTTGTGCTATTTTCGTTAGTTTTAACAAAAACATCACGACTTAACCTAACCAATTAAGGTAAGTAGTACCAGGTTAGGTTAGGTTAGGTTACTTTTGTCGTGAATATTACTAACGAAAATAGGTTTTGCTGGTGTATTTCATGTTGTTTCAATTGATTCTGGCCGTTTTAACCCACAATTTCCCTCTACTTCAAAGCCCGGGGCGGGGGTTTATCTCCATAACGGTGCATTTGCGCCAAAAATGAAGGTCAGATTCAATTGAAAAAGCATAAAATACACGAGAAAAATCTATTTTCGTCACTAATTTGGGTGGATGTGTTCTACCGAATCTTTACCAGAAATTGTAATATTTTAATGTTTATTTGATAAATAAACTTATAAATATTAATAATAAATAAATAAAAAATTGTAATAACGTTAAGGACGTCACAGTGATTTTAATTTATTGTTCAATTTTTAGCTATTGTTTCGGTTATGTATTTTAACCCTTAATTGGTATGGTGCGGTTTAGTGGTTAAACGCTGGGATGCCGGTGTGGCGTGGTTCGGATTCCACGTTAAACTGTAGGTCTAAGGTGGAATGACAAGCTTGACCTTCGTCAGAACGAACAATTCGGGCGGAAGCAAAACCAAAGTTAGGTACTTATGAAGTGATGTTTTATCTTTAATTAATATGAGAGCCCAGTAAAGCCTAAAAAGCTTAAGGGCTAAAATAAAATAAAATAAATAATTCAATTTGTTATTTATTTTGTGTAAAAAAAATATATATATATATATATATGTTGAGGAAAATTATTGAATGCCCGGTTAGGTCAACTCTACCCCCTGGACGATTGGTTAAGTCGTGATATTTTCGTTAAAACTAACGAAAATATCACGACTTACCTTACATGAAATCCCTGAACATTTTAGGGATTTCATGAAATCCCTAGTTACACAGATTTCCTGTAATATATATATATATAACCTTAGTTAACCTTGGGTTTGCTTCCGCACGAATTGATCTTTACGACGAAGGTCAAGCTTGTCACTCCACCTTAGACCTACATTTTAACGTGGAATCTGAACCACGCCCCACCAGCAGCCCACCGTCTTAACCACTAGGTTACCCCAGGGTACCCATTTATCTACCAACCATTTTTTTTTTATTGTGTGGAAGGATGAACAGCTGAGTTTTGCTCCGTGCTGCCTGCCGTCACCGGGTCTCGATGGATTCGTAGTCAGTGACGTTAACTACTGCACCACCGAGGCGCACCTATATATACACGGTGAACCAAAAGTAGGTGGACAGTAGGTTGAATACGGTTTGTGTTATATTATATTATAACTATGGTGTTCATTATAACTATGGTGTTTGTGTTTTATTATATTAAATATTATAACTAAATTTTTTTAAATTTTATTTTGTATTATAGTATACAAAAAAATTAAATATGTATTCTCAAAATAAACGTTATCATTTACTGTCCACCTACATTTGGTTCACCCTATATAAGGACTCCATAATTCTCAGTTCTGTTTCATTCATATATATATATATTATATATATTATTTTTCTTCTTTTTTGTAGTTTTAGCTTTGGTTACTTTCTCTTGTTACTTGTCTTATTTTTTACTTCTCTTTTTGTTCTATTTTTTAGTTTTTAAATTTATTATTGTTTGATTTATCTTATCGTTTATTACCTTCAACAATTCTGTACTATTTTATGGGATTTATATCCTGCCAATAAACCTTATCATTGTTATCATCATTGTCATATATATATATATATATATATATATATATATATATATATATATATATATATATATATATATGTGTGTGTGTGTGTGTGTGTGTGTGTGTAAGCGGCTTCTTGGGTATTACCCACATACCCAGCCTATTATTAGAAAACAACGAAAATCCGATCCTTAATGGAGGCTGTAAAAGGAGTTTAGTCACCAATCTTTGTTGACGTGGCGTGACGTACGTTCCCGGGACGCACATTACGTGACGCACCGTAGCGTTACATTTCATTAGAAGGACGCATTGGAAGAAGCATCGCGTCACAAAGGTTCGAACGTAACGCAAACCGTTGGAAAACCCATTACTGAAATTAACGTCAGCAAAGAACAGGAAACAGAGTAAATCCTGACACAGAATTCAGTTCACAAAACAACGCAAAATATCTCATATTTACAATTATTTTAATAGGTGTCAGACTTACTTGTGGTATGTATATATTGTATATATATATATATATATATATATGTATGTATATATATTAGCCTTTCTCTAGTGTGTGTGTATATATATATATACACTCGCCTCTCTCTGGTCCGGCTCGATTGGTTCCGGAGGTATACAGGACTAATAAATTTTCCGGACTATTGACTGTCTTCCCTACAACCTGGTATGCATCACTGGTACATCCTGTTGAGTTAATAATTCGCAAGAGACAACACTGGTGCTGCTTCTGATCTTTTTCAGAACACTTACATCAATTTAATTAAAAAGGTTAGGAAAACTTTCGGGCTTTTCCCGCCCAGGTCTTCCATTCTGATCGTAAATGTAGTAGGAGGCGCTGGTCGGGTCTGGTATCAGAGCACTGGGAGTTCTCGAGTGAAAGACTTTTTTATTTTTATTCATGTGTTTCTAATAGATGGGAATTCTCGAGAATCAAAACCTTCGTATAGTTAATTAATTTATTTTGGGAAGCCATTTCTCTCTCTCCCTCTTTCAGTTCCTCTTTCCTTTCTTTTTTTTCATTATTAAAAAGGGGTGCTACTTGAGGTGGGGGGGTGCTAGTTAAGATAGAGTAGAAGTAGTAATGTTCCCTTTGCCAATAAATGTAGTAGGAGGTGCTGGTCGGTTCTGGTTTCAGAGCAGTGGGAGTTCTCAAACGATACCCCCATTGGTAGAGAAGGGAAGCTTCGTGGGATCTCTCGGGAGCCAAAACCTCCGAATAGATGTTTACAGTTTTAAGGATGTCACTTGGGTTTACAATGTAGGACTGTTAGTACTTTTTAGGTAAATCGTGAAATAAACTTACCTAGCTAGAGAAAGTTTTATAGTTTTATATAAAGTAACGATATTCCCTTTTGCGATAAATGTAGTAAGAGGTGCTGGCCGGGCTTGATGAGCTCTCTTGGGAGTCAAAACTTCCGGATAGTCATACTTATCTCCGGGGAAGCTAGTTACTTATAGTGGAACTTTAGTTTTAAACAGTGTACACCAAATTTCGCAATAAAAATAAAATAATTTCGCTCTCCCTGTCCTTGCTCACAAATAATTACTAAAATAAAGTATGAATGGATATGCCGGACTAGAAAGAGGATAATATATATATATATATTAATATATATATATATATATAATATAATATATATTATATATATATACTGTATATATGTGTTTTGTATAAACGCGTTTTAAAACTATTAGAAATCATTCGTTAAATTGCAATTATATTGATGAAGTCTTTTAAAGACGAACCAGAGTAAATATTTTTCATTCGTCTGACATATCTTAATTGGATAAAAGCATCTTTCATAATTTGGAACTAAAAAAATATTCAAAAATAGTTTACCGTTAAATCAGATCTAACATTTTATGTTGTCTCTAATTTCCAGGTTACATTTTTTAGTCCAGCATTTCATTGGCGAGCTTAATTTTTACGACAGAACGCAAATTATTTTCATAGAAGAATTACTTATGAAGCTGGTAATTTGTGTATGTATATATATATATATATATGTATATATATATATATATATATATATATATATATATATTATATATATATACTGTATATATGTATACATATATATATATATATATATATATATATATATATATTATATTAGAGAGAGAGAGAGGAGAGAGAGAGAGAGAGAGAGAGAGAGAGAAAATGTCTTTACACCATTTTCCACGTATTAAACAAACAATGAAAAAATGAGTTGAACATGGAACAAAATATCAACACATGGTTGAGGGTAAAAATTCATTTTGTTTTTGGTAACAAAGTTCACTGGTCTTCGCTTCATACCTTCGCATAGTTGGTTTAAACATTTGAATGGTTATTGCGCCGCCATTTACATTGGTTGTAAAATGGTTTATCGTGTTAAATGTTGTTGAAACTAAAGTTAAATTTCTTTCTTTGAACAAAATTTCCAGCTTAGTAATCATAATTATTTGAAATGTTTGTTTGAAAATACATTGTTCGTCCTTTTTTGTACTTTGTTTTCAAAGTTATTTACCGGAATGAAATTTGAATCAAGATGAAGCTCCAATTTTAAAATGATAGATGCTTTTTTTCCTAATAAATGAGATCTCCACGTTTACTCCTATATAACGTTTTCGTCAAGAGAACTCATAAACGAACGCAGAATGGTAGCATAGCGCGCAAAATTGGACTTTTTTATTAACTTCTTGGTGTGATCATACATTAAATTTGCGAAATAAACGCTGTATCTACAAAGCTGTCTTCCACACATCTCTGCACAAACTTTAGCGCGTACATTTCTGTCTACATTAGTGACAGGAAGTTGCGCTCACATGAAATTTTTCTCACTTTTCTTCTTCTACTTCTTCTTCTTCTTCTTCTTCTTCTTCATCTTCATCTCTCTGCATTTCTGTTCGGTAACTTCTCTTTCAATTTTCCCGTGTCTAGTCTTTATTGAAGGCACTTATTCCAGTTTCCTAATTCATTTATAAGTCACATTTGCTTCTTTAGCTCTTCTTTGATGTAAAACGCGTTCTCGATCAGTTTTACGCTTGAATTCGTTTGAACTTTTTTGTTCAATGACATCACTTTTGAACCGAGCGAACAACTTCATGAACATCCATTTACTTATTAATAAAGCATTAATGGCTACATAAAAAGGGCGATCTTAGCTGTGAAACTATTGAAAAATATGAGCGTACACATTAACTGATGGCATCATTGTGTACGAAAAATGTCTATTAAACCAACCAACCACGCAACACTCAAATTCAAATCCAGAAGTATGACTGAAAATGAATCCAAATCCAACCTTCAAAATTCCTCGAATCCGAATCCGCGTGTGGATTCAACAGAATCCAAATACCTAATATTGACTCACAAAGTTTGTATAGTATACTCCTTAGCTATCAGTTCACTAATTCAAAGGAATCCATCTTACAAATAATACTGAACTCGCTTATATATGTATATATATATATATATATATATATATATATATATATATATATTATATATATGCAAGTGCAAACCCACAAGGAATAAGAAAAATTTGATTCCAAGAGCTTTCGTGTATTAGTGTATATATAACTTATATATATATATATATATTAAAAATAGACACTGAATATCCTAATAATTTTGTAAACCTATACGTACCCACACTCCAGTCTGAATTTCAAAGTTAAAAAGTGTTAAAATATTCCTTACATGTAATTCTCTTATCAGTACTTTAATTTATATCTAAATTTCCGCTTATTATCCCCCTATAAGAATTGTATAAGTAATGCCCTGAAAGTCAGTATCCATTATTACTTGGACAAATAAGGAAATAGTTTGGAATATGACTTCGATAACATTCTTTCTGAGGCATATTGCGACCACGAAAATTATACGAAAGAAACGAACGACATAAAATGTTTTTCGTTCAGCGCGTATATATATATATATATACTTTGTTAGCGGCAATAAGCGAAATCGGGCATTAAGATAATGCCTAGGTAATAAGTTGAAAGGTAAGAATGCATATAGTGTTAGTTACAATGGTCACTTTCACTGTTTAGGTTATGTTAGGTTATGTTATATTTATTATATTATAGATATATAAATAGGTATTATAGTGTGATTATATGCACTCTTAGCTTTCAGTTTATTGCCTAGGCATTAAGCTTAATGCCGGATTTCGCTTATTGCCGTTAACATATATATATATATATAAAACCTTGGTTTTGGTTGGTTTTTGCTTCCGCCCGAATTGTTCATTCTGACGAAGGTCAAGCTTCTCACTTCACATTAGACCTACAGTTTAACGTGGAATCCGATCCACGCTCTACCAGC
>JAJOZX010000917.1:452500-457500 GCA_023014485.1 Bathynomus jamesi
CAGTATATATATATATATATTAAATATCGCTTATATAAATCAAATAATCAATCTAAGTTTATCGCATGATAAAATCATAATTTACGTTGATAATTATCAATTTTCTATAGATACCATCAACATTTCAACATTACTTTTGTCAGAATTCATCATAATTCCTTCAGCTCGTGTGCGCTGCCTAATGAATTCTTAATTTGCAAAGACTAAAAATGGGCAGGAAACCAGAAATTTTCCGAGAGAAGCGAGGTCATGTGGAAATATTTATAATAGAAGGTTACAGTCAAAGATGGGTAAGCCTCCCAACTTCGTATCTTTTAATCAGTAATATGCAGGATCAAAACAAAGATTTTCGAGGATGGACACCACAAACCAAAAACAAAATTCGGCAGGCCACGAATAACGACTTAACGCACTGATAATGCGATTAGGAGGAAGGCAAAGATCCTCTCTCCTCCCCCAACTTTCATCATAAGTGCCCAGATGCACCAAGAGTTCTCTACTCTAGTCAGTAGAGTGAGCTTCAGAATGAAAGTAATTTAGTTGCAAGAAACCCAGGAAGAAAAAAGAATGAAATACAAAAAGCGTCTCTCTTTTTTTAGTTTTTCATAAAAACTATGTTAATGGACCGCTGAACAGTGGACAAAGGTTTTGTTCAGCGACGAGAGGCCGATCATGTAATTTGGGCAGAATCATCTGTATGTCAAGCGTTCATCCACCCAGTCATTGATATCGATCCAAGTACTGCCACTATGGAAACATTTATGGTTTTGGGATGCTTTGGCGCCACTGTTGCGGGGAAACTGTGGTTTTGCCCAAACGATACGATCGTGAATTCTTGTGTCTGTTTAAACAGCTTCGAACAACATGATCTGGGAATGGTACAGGAGAATAAATGTTTCTGGTTACAGCATAATAATGCACTTTATCACGTAGCTAAAAGTTAAAACTGTGAAAGAATTGTTTATAAAAATATATACATTTCACCTGTCTGTAGGAATTTCTGAAGGCGAAAGTCCCTGAAAAGAAGCTACGATCCCAAAAGGTTTTTGTTCTGCTATAAAATTAGGTTTGCAGTTTGGAAAGGTCTTGGAATTGTGCTAAAACCTTATTATGTCCATACCCAACAAGATCAAATTAATCACTGATACAGGGTGCGTCAAAATTTGCTAGCAAATATGCACTTAAAAAAATGCCACTCAAAAGACTAATCAAATACATTTAATTCTTTTTATGGTTGTTGCTGGTCCTTTATAGTGTTTTATATTAAAATGTAATAGTTGTTTAATGTTTGTTGACAGGTTTTAAACTGTTACATGAACAGGAGACAGCTGAGGAGTGGATTTGGATCACCTGAAGATCAGGGTCCCCAGCCTCAATTACCAAATGATATCTTCGTCAAAACTAACGAAAATATCACGATTCACGACTTAACCTAACCAATCGTCAAAGGCGTACAGTTGACCTAACCGGGCATTCAATTTAATTTATTATTATATGTTGGTACTGTAAAGCAAAAAAAAGAATACATGGGGGCTCTGATCTTCAAGTGATCCGTGGATTTTGTGAAAGAAGCCCGATTTCTTAGTTGGAATTTTTTGGCATTTAAAATCAAAGCTCAACAGCTCTTCCAAGAACCATGTTTAAGAATCAAGTTTTGGGCTTCTATAAATCAAATCCTTCATAGTGGTGACAAAGTGCTGAGCTCGGCAGCAACAGCGCAAATTTTTCAACATTTGCCCATTTCTGGCCCAAGTTGCGGAACAGACTGGCAGCTGAAAAAGGTGAGGATTTGGTGAAAATTTATAAATACTTAAAGGGAATAGAGGAGAGGAGTAGAATAAGCATGGGCGTCGATCGCTTCTCAAAACTTGTTAAAAAATATCCAAATATGGAATGGAAACATCATGTGTTCTTTTTATTGCATTCAAAAACATTGTTCTACACAAACCACCGAAAAAGTGTGCGGGGAGATGGGGAGAGAATTGGTATGTTGTTCCTCCCCCGCCACATACAAAAATGTGGAGGGAATAAGAATACGTATGTAGAAGTATTTTAAAAGTTAAAAGAAGTAATCATCAATAAAGAGTATTATAAATAAAATTATAAATTATAAATTGTAAATTATAAATAAAATTATAAATTATAAATTGTAAATTATAAATAAAATTATAAATTGTAAATTATAAATAAAATTATAAATTGTAAATTATAAATTATAAATTATAAATAAAATTATAAATTATAAATTGTAAATTATAAATTATAAATAAAATGCCAAATAAAGTTTTCATTTCAGTCAAATCTATTATTCATTTATTAATTTAACCTTCAGACCTTTTGAAATTTAATATGAAGCACATTTTTCAGTCGTAATAATTTCCCCAGAGTTTTGGACAATATACAGAAAGTATGGAAGCATGAATAACATTTTTAGACAGTAGCTAACAACTAGATTCAAACTCGGGCCGTATTGTGGGTGGGACGAGTGACGGCAAGCCAAGCCCACTGGCTACTTTTTTCATTGAGAGGTACTTATGGAATTTATAGAGGTATGCAATTTATTAACTAAAAAGCAGAGTATAGATATGGCTCCTATTAGGGTACAATATTTTAAAAATGTCGAAGATATAATTTTGAATGAGAGGTGAGGATATAAGCGCTCTTCCCAAATTTCTAAAATTTAACTGAATGAAATTATAGCTCGGAAAAATTGACAATTATTTTTTAATTTAGAAAATTAACTTTTTTTTAAATAAATAAATTCTTGTAGCAGAGGTATGTCAAGTCGGCTGGACAGACAATGGTCGTCGATAGTCCGAATTTGCCCCGCTGGCCGCCAGTTGCAGACTACTATTCTTAGGTATATGTTTGAAGTTTTTACAATCTTACAACAAATTTTGAAGGGAAAAAACTCTTGGATTAAAAACTCAATGGAAACAATCGAATTGCTCACCCTCATTGATGCTGCATCATTCAACATACAGGGTGAACCATAATTCGCCTTACCTTCGTATTATAACGAAACTCACTTCGGTAAAGCGAATTATGACCCACCCTGTATTGATTTAGGGACTTGGTTGATGCGCTGTATCATTCTTTTCATAATTTCTTTTTTGTAACACACTGTATATAGTTTTGATTTAAATGAGGTCATTGTAAATATCATCTCGTGTATGAAAATTCATAAACCAATTTTCATGCTCACACAGTCAATTCAAGATGATTTACAATTAATATCAGACACAAACAATAGACATAGAGGAGTATTTTGCATTTTGCCGCCCATATGCAAGGATTAAAGTGGCTTACAGTTGTGCCATTTGATATCGCTAGTTTGGTATTAGAGGTTGCTGTTCTTTTTTATTTTAAAACTTATTTGTGAATCCATTTAATATGTTAGTGCTTATAAGTTATTTATTTTCTAATTTTTTTTATTTGCCCTATTTAGGTTGAAATACGACAAAATTTGCCGCCTTAGGCAAGTGCCTACTCTGCCTGTATGTAAATCCGCTTATGAATATACACCAACTAGATATAACGCTCAAGGATGGGACCTACGGACACTCTAATAACGTAATTTAACTAACTTACCCTAACCCTGAAAGAACTTATCGATAAAATGTTACGTTGACGAAATGTCACTAGCTGCGGAAGAACGAGTTACAACGCCATATATTACGTTCAAAATCTAAGAACATATATAGAAAAATTGCCAACTGCGATATGGTAATGCTCTTATCCTTTTTAAACATAAATTGTGAACTTCGGAGAAACGACTTGTCCTAAATTAATTATTACGTATGTATTATATATTAAAAAAGCATAGTGAAGTATAAAAATATTGGATCACCTGAAGATCAGGGCCCCCAGCCTCAATTATCAAATGATATCTTCGTTAAAACTAACGAAAATATCACGACTTAACCTAACCAATCGTCAAGGGCGTACAGTTGACCTAAACGGGCATTCAATTTAATTTCTTATTATATTTGGTACTGTAAAGCAAAAAACAAGAATACATGGGGGCCCTGATCTTCAGGTGATCCAAAATATTTTTTTCTGTATGCGTGCCTCTGCTTCTGAAAATTTATTTTTATATGTTCCTGTACCTATTTTAAATGTTTTTCTATATATATATGTATATATAAACTTTATTTATTTCTATGCTATATCTGTATCAGTATGCCATCTCTGATCGAAATTTTCGAGCTCCATTTCTAAGTCCGTTTTTCCCCTAGAGCTGTATTAACATCGAAATTAGTTTCAGTAGACTTTATCTCCTTTTAAGCTTTAGTACCTGAAGGATTAGGGACCTGGTCTTATTCTGATTAGTAGCTTTCTTTCAGGCCTCATGACCTTTCTTTTAGGTTCAGCTACTCGCGAGAGCTGAATTTTTCAGTGATAGCATTCCTAAAATTAGCGAGCGCCCAACAATTACTGCTAGTTGCGAGGTTAATATTATCGCCTATCCAAAGGGTAATTTCCCTACTAATAAAGACCTAGGTCCGTTGTGGTCGAATACAACTTGTAAATGCATACAAATGATCACTTTCAGATCTCCGCAAGTTTCACGCAAAAGTTTAACGGTTTCAAGATAGTTCGCATTTGTGGTAGTGCAGCCGTTAAGAAGTTCCAGAATTTCAGCTTCCATTTGCCCCATCAGGTAACAAAGCTTTTGGTCGTTAGAATTGTCACTTCCTATATGAAGAACTATCAAAAACGTTCCAAAAATGTGTCCACTCTAGGATATTCTCATCAAAATGTGGTAAGTTCAGAATAGGCAGTTCGTCTCGATAGGGATAGGGGCAGATGCTTGTATTGCATTTATACCTTGCATTTGACAGGAAGCCTTCATTTGTTCTATGCATTCAGTCACTTGATAAAGAGTATATCTTTGAGTGGACTCATCTATAGTAAATCTTGAATTAATTTATCAACATCTAAGGTGGGACTTGAGCTTCTCTTTCATCTGGTAGCTGTTCCTAGATTAATTTTCTTTG
>JAJOZX010000917.1:462500-522500 GCA_023014485.1 Bathynomus jamesi
TTTTTAACTGATTGTTCAAAATTGTTCATTTTCACGATAAGTTTCAGTTTTTTTTTTTGTTCAAAGTAACTAAAATGTTCATCGCATTTCTTTGCCATTTTTCTTTCTTTCGTTATATATACAGGGTGGCGCAAAAGTCGCGCATCATAGGAATTTTCAGTGTTGATTATAAAATATTATTTTTGTTCTTTTAGGTACGGGATGGCTGCGAAATTAACAACAGACGAGAGGGTAAGCTTGGTTTTAATGCATGGAATACCAGGTACAACAAATCGTTGAATCGGTACAGAATTTAAATTCTGCACCAATTCATCGATTTATAGTACAGGACCTGGTATTCCATGCATTAAAGCCAAGCTCACCCTCTCGTCTATTGTTAATTTCGCAGCCATCCCCTACCTAAAAGAAAAAATAATATATTATAATCAACATTGAAAATTCCTATGACGAGCAACTTCTGCGCCACCCTGTATATATATATATATATATATATATATATATATATATATATATATATATGTGTGTGTGTGTGTGTGTGTGTGTGTGTGTGTGTGTGTTGCAAATCTTGCAGTGGTTTTGCCTGACGATCCTTGTTAATGTACGCGTGAAAATCAGGCCAGTGGTCTTGTCTTTACTGCTAGCTTGGTGAAGGGGAGAATTGCTTTTTTGACCTTTTCCTCTCACACTCTGCCAGGTACAACTTGCTTCTCTGGTATTATCGTGAGCCAGGCGTGATTTTCTGAAGGTGTCCGCATCGACACTATTTAGTAATACATTTTACTTCCTTTTCATGATTTGGAAAAATAGTTTAGATTCTCTATCGACAAAACTATTTTCCTTCAATGTTGAAGATTCCTCGTCTATCTTTAAGTTTAGAAATACTGCACATTCTTTCTTTTCTGTTTTCCACTCTCGTTTGGATGGTTATAAGGTTCAGTTTGAGGTTAGGTAGATATATATTAGGGTGTATCTCTCTCTCTCTCTCTCTCTCTCTCTCTCTCTCTCTCTCTCGTCAATTTTTCTGTGTACATTATGGTGTGTATATATATATATATATATATATATATATATATATATATATGCACACTGTATGACTGTATGTCTATTCATGTATGTTATAAGATTTTATTTCTTCTGTCTGCCTAATTGTTTTCCATATAAGAACCTTAAAACTGAGTAGTATTCCAATTTTGAAAATATCACTTGTTTTCTGCAAAAGAATTGCTATTTTTGTCTCTTTTATTTTTTTAAAGGTTCTCAATATCCGTGATATTATTCTTATGGCTGTAATTATTGATACCTTATTTTATCCCTCAAATTTCGTATCGTTGATCATTATAACTCTTAAATCTTTTTGCCTCTGAATTTCTTAGAATGCCCTTCCCATTTAGGGTATAGTAGTAAATAGGTAGTAACCCATATAATTCTTAGTTCCTCAGTTTCTCCTTTGCCTACTCGATTGAAACATTATGGTGTTAAATTTTATGCAATGTTGTCTTCTCAATATTTGTATATTATCTTTTTGCGTTCGTTTCTAATGACTTTATATCGCTCGACTTTTTTATTTGTTTTTGCTCATGTTTTGTACATCATCAACATCATATCATCATTATATATCATCAACGGTACTTTTGTAGGTACTTTCTTACTTCATCATCTACAACAATTATTAGGATTATGAACAATAAGGGAGCAAGTACTGTACCTTGTGGTAGTGCGTATCCCTGAAATTTGAATCGATATATATATATATATATATATATATATATATATATATATATATATCGAGGCAAATTGTTTACGACGATAAAAAGAACGATAAGTGAAGAAAGCAGAGCTACAGCCGATCATAAATAAAAATGTGAGTCACATCCCAAACCCATTGTTCGATCACTTAAAACTGCTGCTTTATAATGTAAAAGGCGTATATTATATGGGTGTATCACTCCTACTGACATTTGAATGCTAAATGTATAATATAAAGTCTTATTTATGGAAGGGAGATATGAATGTTTTTTGCAGAAGTACTTTTGCGAAAATGATTATACCAACTTTGAACAAGTTTTACGCTTAAATAAATATAACTGCTTTTTGATCAAGAGTTCCCTATTTTCATTTTCCATATTGTTTCATGAACTACATAAAAGGAAATTAATATTTTATATATATATGTATATAGAAAGAGAGAGAGAGAGAGAGAGAGGAGAGAGAGAGAGAGAGAGAGAGAGTCATTAAATCAAAGTTTCTGATTTTTCTCTCTCTTTGCGAGTTTTTTAATGTTTGAAGTAAAATCCCCCCCCCCCCGTGCCCCCCCCCGCTAAAAAAAATAAGAAAAATAGAGAACAAAATAAAAAGTAATGAAAAGACAAACAAAATTAACGGAAAACAAAAGTTTTTTTGAGTTAAGCGACAAAAGTACAACTGATGCATCACGCAAGTGTTTTAAAATTGCCTTCCCTTCCAGTGGCAAACTTTGATGGTAAACCACATTAGCTCATATTAATATTCTGTGAAGTCGCTAAATTTTTTGGAGGGAAAGAAGCGCACTGAAGTCGATAAAGCAATTTGGCCATCATCTACAATTTCAGCTTATCGTTAGCATCTTGCGAAAATATATCAAAATGTCAGAGAGTTTCGCGTCAAATCTACATTTTCCGAATCAAGATTACGAGTACTAATCGAATTTAAATATGTGATATATTGATCCAACATTCCAACGCAATCCATCCCTTTTGAATTCCTCCCATAGGGATTGGCAGCGAGATACTTTTTCATGTCTCATGTAGACGCAAAGTCGAGTTCTGGATGTGAGAGCCAATAGCATTTTATCTGGGGTGTTTCTCTTAAAAGAATGATTGGGCTACTTTTGTTGAAATAAAATTACATTTGAAATGATAAGAGTTTGTAAGGAAAATTACGATAATTAAATATTTTTATCGTTAAATTATTATTCCTTTATTATACAGAGCGACGCGACTCGTACCAAGACGAATTTTCATCTCATTGTACTCCGTAAATGCGGCGACATTTTTTGAACAAACGATTTCAAATTGCTTTCATAGAATTTCAGAGATGGTCGAATTCTTTGATTTTTGACACATTAAGAATCTTCCCATCAAATTTAACAAATGTACAAAAATTTAGAATTTCTAAAGATTTAAAAGAATGCATCACGGTCGTACGCAATGTTTAGAAAAATTAGAAAAATTTCATAATACAGTAGGTGCCCGGTTCAGACAATTACATTCATGAAATGCACCCGTTTTTATTGTCAGTGAACGATGCTGACGATGTTGAGAATCCGAAAAGGAATATGTACGGAAAGATGTTGGTGCAAATTCGAATTCAAACTTAGCAGTTTTGAGACACGTTTAGAACCACTAAAAGAATTGGAAAGGAAATAAGAGAAATATAAAATTAAAGTATTCTAAAGCTTTTTATAGGAACACTCGAAAGGCTGAAGAATTTTAAAAAATCACAACTCTAATAATATTAAATATATAATAAAGTGTTGTAGACAAATAAATATCTATTTATTTCCTTTCTTCTTTATATATATATATATATATATATATATATATATATATACATAGGGCGAGAGAGAGAGAGAGAGAGAGATCCTATTTGCTTGACAATACTACTGTGAGCTGCTCGTACCCTGAAATGAGCGTATGGGTGCAATGGTGCTCTATGTGAAAGATGTTTAACTCTTCATACGTCCACTCAAGCTATGAATGCATCGAGGAATAAAACATATATACACACACATATGTGTGTGTATGTGTGTGTGTGTGTGTGTTTGTCTGATGCTATTGTCTGCGATCTAAAAACTTTGGTATAAAGAATCATTGATTTAAAAGAAAAAAATAGATATAATTGAATAAATTGGTACGGTACTTGTCTCCATTTTCATTCGAATTTATTTACTAATTTATATTCATTCTTTAATTAATTAAAATGATTATATAAAAGTGGAATTTATTCATTTCAAATTTACTGATTTAAATGTCCTCGTAAAAGTGATTGCTTCACTCACTGAAGTTTAATCAATCTCTCTGTCATTATCGTCGATAAATATAAAGTGAATTCAACGTAGTGTGAGGGATTAGTTAAATCTCATCCAACATTATGGATGAGTTAAAATAGACTTTCTGCTGATTAAACATTATTCGTAAGTGAAGTGTATTAATCATTTACGATGTAAATAATAATGAAATAAGTACTCTGAGATGAAATATGCTTATAATGACATCATTGTTCAAAACAGAACCATACGTTTATGTTGCTCAAAGTAGAGAATGAAGCTTCTTTATGTTTTTAAATGATTTAATGGCTAACATCACCTTCGACGATTAAATTTAGTTCTGGGGAACACTCTGCTTGGAATTAAATAGTTAAAATTAAATAAATCTATGGAAATATATTTTTTAAAATATATACCATGCAGTGAACATACGCCATGTCGAATGTACTGCAAAAATAAGGTGAAATAAGGTGAAAATGAGGTGAAGACTAAGGTGAAGTAAGGTGAAAAGTAAGGTGAACTAAGGTGAAAAATAAGGTGAGAAAAGTGAAAAATAAGGTGATATAAGGTAAAAAATAAGGTAAAAAATGAGGTGAAACAGCATTGTGCAGTCTTAAAGTATATCCTCATGAATGTGAAATGAACTGCTTAAAAGCATTTTTTTTTTAAATGTTTCATTTCCAGTTGGTTACTTTTTATATTATTCATTTCTGTTGTTACTTCAGACATTTCTTTAATCACCCTTCTTAATCACCCTTCTTAATCACCCTTCTGAGTGTAAATTTTAACTATGTTTCATGTTTTTTTTTAAATAAAATTTATCGTATATATAAGTTATATATATATATATGTATATATATATATATATATACAGGGTGGGCCGTAAGTTTCCATACATAGGAAAAATTAAACGTTTGTTTTTATGTTTCAGATACCCTAAGAATATGCGTTTGACGTAAGATCTTGTTTACTGATGAAGCAAATTTTTACGTCAATGGAGAGGTTAATCGGCAAAACATACGTTATTGGAGAAATGCTAACCCTAACTGGCTGAGTCCGACGAAGATGCAAGGTGCCGGTAAAGTGATGGTGTGGGCCGGGATATGGGGTGACAGAATTATTGGACCAATTTTTTGTCAGTGGAAATCTTAATGCCGAAAGGTATCTTAACATGTTGCAAGAAGAGATTTTCCCATCCCTGCTAAACGAGGAAGGTAACTTCCCAGTTTACTTCCAGCAAGATGGAGCTCCACCTCATTATGGTCTTCACGTGCGTCGGTATTTGGATCAGCAGCAGTTTCCGGATGCTTGGATTGGTCGGCGTGGTCCTGTGGAGTGGCCTCCCAGATCCCCAGATCTCACCCCCCTTGATTTCTATCTTTGGGGGCACTTGAAGGCCATGGTGTATCAGGAAAAGATACGAGACATAAATCATCTAAAGGAACGTATCACCAACGCCATTACAAGCATAACGTCAACTGTGCTAATGCGTGTTCATCAACAGTGGGGAACACGTATTGAAATGTGTTTTCAAAACAATGGCAACCATGCAGAGCATATTATATAAATAAAAATGGTTGTCCATAAAAAAATGTTTATTTTTCCTATGTATGGAAACTTACGGCCCACCCTGTATATATATATATATATATATATATATATTATATTATATATATATGTCGAGGCATTTTCTCACGATTGAAGTAAATTTTACTTTTGAATTTTCTCTTGCAAAAGTTTTCTGCGCAACGACAAAATGAAACTTTTTTCCCCAATGAAATCAAATGAGATGACCGAACATGACCTTTCATCTCGATAAGTGACCAAATGGCAAGAGGAGGTCAATGTATTATGACCTCAAGGTCATTTCAATATTTAAAAGCGTTTTGACTGACATGGGATGGGAGATTATTATATGATTGTAACAAATGAGAAGGGAAGAATGGGATGATATATATATATATGTGTGTGTGTGTGTGTTTGTGTGTGTGTGTGTGTGTGTGTGTTGTTCTTAAAGTTTTGAATATTGAAGGGGGTTTCCTTCTGCCGATTCTCAGCAATTTTTCGTTTACGTGTTTTGGAAGTCAAAATTGGGCAACGTCATTTGTTTTAAGGGAACCATCGGCGAATGATCATTGGAAACAAATGGTATCAAAACGAAACAGATTTAACAGAGACGAACGGACGAACAGACAGACAGACTAAACTTTCGTTTCAACGGGGAGAAAAATGTCATTCTCTCTCATTATAATGATATATATATATATATATATATATATATATATATATATATATATATATATACATAATGCCATTTTACCTTTTCTTAAAGTAATCCGCTTTAATTAGATAAATTGAATCATTTTTTTATACGATTTCACGCACATTTAATTTACATTTTTACACACACACACACATATATACAGTATGTAATATATATATATATAATACGAAGACTGAAATGAAGCATGCAGCCCTTAGGAAGATTCGTCCTCGTTTCCGAAGGCAACGTCCCGAGTTCGACATCTACCACTAGACCATTCACGTCTAGCTTTTGAGAATCTCATTTTAGTCTGAACTTTGAGAAAAATTTTCTGTTATACAATTCACTGAAGGATTAATTAGTTTAGGGCATTTTCTGAAAAGCTCTGCATAAAACGAGATTTGCTCTCAAACTACTGTAGACTTTTAATGAAGGATTTTGGCTTCCTGGATGGTCTAGTGGTAAGATGTCGGACTCGGGACGTTGCTTTGCGACGCGAGGACAAACCCTCCTAGTGTTTGTACGCTTTACTTCAGTCTTCGTATTAAAATCAATTGTTGTTTTCTGTTATATATATATATATTATATAATATATATATAATATATATATATACAAAGATCCCTCTTCACGCAAGGTCAACCTCGTAGTTTTGACAATAAAATTGTTTCGTTATTTCACACATACAAACATACGTTGATCACTTGTGTGGAATCGTCCTCATTCAGGTCTTCAATTTCCTTTTGAACATCTCTAGATCAACGCAGTAATATTCATTTTATTTTTTTTTTACAATTTGGCTGAACAATTTGGTTTTCAGTAACTAAGCTATTCTCCTTCAGGGTTACAAGCTTAGGGATGCTGCACATTCTTCTTTATGTTCTGTACACGGGTAGGAGGCATCAGTTAGTTGGACCGACGTTATTATTTGGTATATCTTAATAAAATTTGTCGATAAAAGTCACATCGAAACGTGCTTTATAAGTTCTCCTAAGATCGGCCATAGACACGCATACCTATGTCTATCGGCGATAGACCAAGGTTACCCCAAGTTTTTTTTTCAAGACTTAGCTGGGTACAGTATTTGTCAAACAACTCAGTATTTAAAGGATTAACAAAAATACAATTATACGCATTTAAAATCCTTAATCCAGTTAATGCAAGTGTGATAACTCAAACGTCATACGAATCATATTTCATTGGCGCATGCGCCACATCACAGAAAATTGACAAATGTCTTAACCCTTTGTCGATATATATTTATCTTTACAAAAATGAATAAAACTCTAGACGCATAATTATGTTATCATAAAATTGATAGAATGTAATGTCTTGTCACGCTCAAAATTTTCAGTCAGCTGTTGGAAATCGCTTCATCGATAAATGAAATGAAATAATAATTTAATAAAAAATGATGTAATTTCAGCTCTGTGTAGTGTAAACTGATGTAATTTCAGCTCTGTGTAGTGTAAACTGATGTAATTTCAGCTCTGTGTAATATACTATGATTCAGTATTTATTTTTTTCTGCGTGCAAAGCTATATAAATATTTTATATTTTTCTCGATCGCTATTTACAAAATATTTTTTCTTTGTGGATTCTCGATGTTTACAAGCATTTTTACAAAAGTATTTTAGTGTTGTTGTCATTCAGGGCTCTCTCTCTCTCTCTCTCTCTCTCTCTCTCTCTCTCTCTTCCTTCTGTATTTTTCTGGTAAATATATTTCCAGCACTGCTATCATTTTCTCTTTCAAGGAGTACATCTTTTACGTTGTAGAGTACGTAGTATGCAATAGAAATAGTTCCCACTCTATTGCGGCCATGATTGACTAAATTTACTTTTTAGCAAATGTTATCTTGGAGTTAAAATTAACTTAAAATTCATGATTTTTAGTGAATTCATTTTCCATACGGGTTGTTTTTCAATAACTTTGATGTGGTACTTAATATTATTGTGGAAATTATTAGTTTTCTCTATAGGAGCAATTCATGTCCTGTTATTTGTGGATACTAGACTTAAACATTCGCTTTTTTGGTACTTGCTCTCACTTCTTGCGTTAATATGTACAAACTCATCTTTAAGGGTTGGTAGAATTTTTGTTTGCTCAGTGTCTTTTCTGTTTAAGAGTATCCTTCCGTACTTCATAATTGGAAAGTTGAAATCTACTCAATCTACATGAATCTACTTCATAAAGAGTTGCAACTCCATATTCGAGATTGCAAATTTCTAAGTTTATTTATGATTCACTGATTTTTCTCAACTTGAATATCTACAAATTGAGAATATATATATATATATATATATATATATATATATATATATAGAGAGAGAGAGAGAGAGAGAGAGAGAGAGAGAGAGAGAGATAGATAGATAGATAAGCATTATATTCATCATATCATATTTAGTTTTGCAGTTTTTGTTCCCAGACGTTTTATGTAACTATAAAATCATTTGTTATTAAAAATAATGAGTCTGTAAACAAACATTTACTGTTTCGCCTTTAAGTCATCACCACAATCAACAATTACTCTAAATATACTCATTACAAACATTCTTTAAGTGACATTATTTTACTGTGAAAAACAGCATCGAACTTGTGATTAGAAAATTTACAGTTTAACTTTCAAATTAACACTGTTAAATTGATAAATCTACTGTTACTGAATAATTTTAGTTTACAAACATTGTTTGAACAAATGATAAAATGTATAAGGACCGCATTATAAAGCTTCACAATCAATTTTAAGGATATCGTTATAATAATGACGGTATAAACCTGTTAAAATAAGCATAAAACTGATAAAAATATTAGCACTAAAACAGCAAAATCCATTTCATGTGCTGTACATTTCACATCCTCCTGTTTGTCTTTCTGTTCTTTCATTTCGCGAAGAGTACAGTTGTCTATTCAGAGTTCCTTTCCATCAATATACTGTACAGTTTTCACAGGTTCTACAATGTGCTTCATTGAAGATGTTTTTGAGTTAAGCGTGTGAAGTCCGTTCTAGTTTGTGTCATAATACCTTTCAAACAGTGTTTCAAATATGGTGGGAGGTGGGGGGGGGGTCACATAAATTGTTTCATATGAATTAAAACTTGAAAACTTTAGTTTACAGGGATTTTTACGGGACTCACCCTGGGTTTCCATGGATAGCATATTTCCATGGGTCTTCTGTAGATTTCGGGGGTCAAACCCCTCTGACACAGCCCCCCCCCACCTGTATTTCGAACACTGCTTTTAGGTACGAAACTTATTCGGTTTTAAGATTTGTATGCTTGTATTTAGCTTCATCTTTTGTTTACATTTTGTTTTCTTTAAGTTTCAGATTTACTGTACTTCAATAAAGCATGTTTCGTTGTCTGTGAAGTTCGTTTTACTCGTCTCTATAGTCATCGCTTCGAATGTTTCTGTAAATCCTTCCGGGAGGTTACCGAACTGGTTTGGATTGAGAGACTCCATCTGGGAGTTGAATAATTTTCGCTAGTTTAAGGTCTCAATAATATCGAAAAAGTTATCATCTTAATGATTTAAAGTTACGCTGTTCAATGTTCATTTTTTCATAGTATTTATTGGAGAGTGAGTCGAAGCGATTATTGATTGGTGATGGAACAAGCAAGCATCTTTGCCTATATTCTCAGTCTGCATACCAATATACCCTGTTCGTATTTATTATGAGTTTTGCTCAGAGGTCATCGTCATTTTTATTTTAGTGTCGTCATACAGTCTCATTCGTGGTTTTCGTAGGATTCTGCGTTTTCGGCAGTGGTTCTGTTATAAAGAGTAGGCAGAAAAACAAATCCGATATTAGACTGCCAGAAAATAGTTCATGTTTACTTGTCTGTTTCAAACTGCAGATATGTCATATTAAGGCATTCGGAAATTCTTACTTAATAATTTCACTGTGAAAGAACAATATGGAATAGAACAGGCGGGTCAAGATTGTGGAGTGGTATCGCTGGAATAGATACTGAATGAAGATATTACTACGAATCTTGTTTTAGACACCCTCCAGACGCACTGAAAATAATTTGGCGAAACGCATTCATGAACAAAAACATTAACAAAAAATTCATTAAGATTCTACTTCATTTGAAGAATTTCGTAATGAGTGTAAAGAAGCAAATCACCTCAAAATTCACCTCAAACAGATTCCTAAGATCATTCGTAAGTAAAAATCTATGAAAAATGCTTATTCAATTGATCTGTGAAAAATATTTTTTCATTTTTGGATGTAGTTACTGTATTGGGTCATATTCGGAACCTTGATGAAACAGAAAGTGTAGAAAATCTTAGATAATAAAGGTTGCAACGGACGTCATTGATCTCTTCGTATACACGAGTAAATACCGAAATAAACAAATAGAGGATATGGAATAATGACCACGCGACGACTGCATTTCAAGAAATCAATGTTCCAACACCCTCATTCACCACCAGGAGGGTGTCCAGTAAATATTTGATTTTTCATATAAGATACAGATTTCACAGCATCATCCTAGTGTAAACACAGCCCGGAGTCTTATTTCCATAACCTGATATGTTGAAAAGAAAATAAGATCAAGACGTATTCAATGATGCCTTTTGATATTCTGAGCGAAGGAACAGTCACACAATATTATGAAGAGAGATTATTTAGTATAGAAGGAATTACAGGGTGGTGTTAAATTCATTATTTATCCACGTGTTTCTGAAAATGAAAATGGTCAGATTGTCACAATCAACAGGAAATGTTACTTGGACCACTCTACCACTGTATAACATAACACTGTTGATCGATTAATGGATTTTTCCTGAAAAC
This sequence comes from Bathynomus jamesi, assembly GCA_023014485.1. Taxonomy (NCBI): domain Eukaryota; kingdom Metazoa; phylum Arthropoda; class Malacostraca; order Isopoda; family Cirolanidae; genus Bathynomus; species Bathynomus jamesi. Next base: position 473,585 of record JAJOZX010000917.1, read on the forward strand.
AAACATAAACCATCAATAGTTATGACTACTTTATGACAATCTAATTTCGACTATTTTTCTACCCCATCCTTTATATATATATATATATATATATATGAATGAAAAAGAATCGCCCTCACCAGGGTTCAAACCCTGAATAGAAGGTGAGAAGGGCGCTAGCCACTATATACACTACGACGGGATAAAAGGTAACACAACCTGTCATATATATATATAAATATAATTATCTCTTATCAGGTTTCCGAATAAAATAAAACGGTGATGAATATTTGGTTCCTATAATTAAAAATACATTAAGAAGATATGTGATCGCAGTGAGAGAATTAGCGAATAAAAGAAGAAATTATATGTGGAATAATTCTTTGAAATGTGAGCAACTTTTATTTTTATCTCGTTTTGATACTGTACGCGAAAGTACAGCAAATGGGTTATAGATAATTTTATGCTAATTAACTGTTTATAAAACTAAGAATAATTTACATGTAGCCTATAATGGCATTTATTGCTTCAAGATAATTTAAAATAGCATTTAATCAATGTTACTAATGTTTTGGTAAAGATGCCAAGTCGAAATATTTTCATTACGTTGAACGGTCAGTCTTTCTGACCATCTATATACAGGGCGTCCCAAAAAATGTATACACACTTTAAATACTTATAAAGGCAGTGTTTATTAAAATACATTTCATTTTCAAAATGTAATAGAATCTACAGACATTATTTAATTGTTTTGTCAACGCCTGTTTTCAAACTGACGTCCGTTCTGGTCCAGGCACTGCTGATAACGCGAAGCAATGGAATCGCAAACATCACGAAACATTTCGTTTGGTATTTGTGTGCATTCTCGTTCAATGGCTGCTCTCAATTCAGCGACTGTTGCAGCTTTTATAGCGTAGACTTTGTCTTTTAAGTATCCCCATAAAAAAGTCTAGTGGTGTGAGGTCTGGTGAACGCGGAGGGTATTCTACGAAACCCCTTCGTCCAATCCACATCCACATCGTGCCAAGTACCACTCGCAATACTCCACTCTTCGGTCCGGATCATCTTCATTAATAGCATGGACTAATCTTGGAATGTAACTTTTCCATTGACAGCGCTTCAAAATGCGTTGGACAGACGATTCTGAAATTCCTACCTCACGACTCGCTTGCCGCACAGATTTTCTTGGACTTTGGTGATACGTTTCCAGTACTCTTTCTTGCTTTGTGGGGCTTGTCGATGTCCGTGGTCTTCCGGAACGCTTCTTGTGGACATTCTGAACAGTTCCATCGGCTTCAAACTTATCTCTAATTCGAGTGATGGTAAGTCGCGTTGGTGGATCTGTTTGAAACTCCCTCCTAAACTGTCTTTGCACTTCAACTGCGTTTTCACACTTCCAGTAGCATTTTAGAATGAATTTCCTTTGTTCAAAGCTTAGTCTGACTGCCATTATTAATTCTAATGGGTTTAACTTGGAAAGAAAGAAACATCAATTGAGCTATCAGCTGTTAAAGTGTGTATACATTTTTTTGGGACGCCCTGTATATGTGTGTGTGTGGAGGGGTGGGGGTGTTCAGCTGTAGTCGCTGGCCATTTGTTTTAGATTTAATATACAGGGTGTCCCAGAATTAACTATCTATTTCAATGAAATCGGACAAATTTTTTAAAAACACACTTTTATTTATGTTTATCATGTTTAATATGTGTTAAAAATGTATAAATTTCTAAATTTTTTTCATAATTTTATTTTCATAATTTTTTCATTATCTGGTCCAATGAAAGACCGTCTGAAGTCATAGAATGGCAAAGAGACTCTCCAAAAGTTAACGTGTTGCTTGGAATGACCAAATCCAAAATTTATGGTGCTCCATCTTGTTGAAACACAACATTATCAAGAATGCCATCATCAAGAAGCTGTGGTTCGAGAAACTGCTGAAGCATATCAAGGTAGACGGTACCTGTTACAGTTGCTACCGCAAAGAAGAATGGGCCATAAATTTTGGATTTGGTCATTCCAAGCCACACGTTAACTTTTGGAGAGTCTCTTTGCCATTCTATGACTTCAGACGGTCTTTCATTGGACCAGATAATGAAAAAATTATGAAAATAAAATTATGAAAAAAAATTTAGAAATTTATACTTTTTTAACACATATTAAACATGATAAACATAAATAAAAGTGTGTTTTTAAAAAAATTGTCCGATTTCATTGAAATAGATAGTTAATTCTGGGACACCCTGAATAGAACATGAGTACATAAAAAAATAGGGAAATTTTTTTATTATTTACTGCGACTTGATTCTTATTAAAAAATGACGGAATACGTATATTGATTTCAGCCGAAGTAATTTCCATTATTCGAATCGTTTTTTACTCTAAAATCCACTTCGAGGAAAGTTTATGGTCGAAAGCTTTGTCATGATAAATATATAACTCCTATTGTATATACGAGATGATATAATAGATAAGATACGGGCTTATAACTATGGTATAGTTGGAGAGTTCACTCTAATATATATTTAAAAAAAAAATGTATCCACGAACGAAAGCTTTCCTTCACGATCTGTTTCAATTATTTTTTAAAATTTCTCTTACAGGGAATGATGAATGGCCTTCACTCCCCTTGGAGTTTCCCTTCAAAGACCTCTTTTGATTCCTCCTCTGATTTTTTTCTTATTAATGATATCTTTGTAATTAAGATCTGTTAATGATGAACTTTACAACATACAGCGATGTATCTCAACCATGCTTACGAACCATCCATCAATTATAAACATTACATTCGTCTTGTTCACTTACATAAGTTAAATAGAGAGAGAGAGAGAGAGAGAGAGAGAGAGAGAGAGAGAGAGAGAGAGAGAGAGAGAGAGAGAGAGAGAGAGAGAGAGAGAGAGAGAGAGAGAGAGAGAGAGAGAGAAATGCGTATACTAAGCGACATTCAAGATAATACCTTTTTTTCATTTGAGAAACCTGCAAATTCCAAAGAATAAGTTTCTTCGAAGAATAAAAAAATGTTCTTCAAAATTATTCTAAAATAAAGGTACATAATATTTACTACAAATTTAAATCATTACTAATTATTCTTTAAAATAAATAAATCATTTAACTGATGCAGCAGTCTTAGCTATTGCATTGTCATTGTTTTTTTATCTATGTTATTAACTTCATATACCCGTGTTGACATTTGGTTTTCGGAATAAGTAAGTACGACTCGGTGGAAGCACATGTTTTGAGGTAGTGTTGCGGGGAACATGTTTCCAAATATCGCATAGCATTATATTAAACCTGCCTAAGCATGTTTTAGCTGACTGATGAGATTCGGGTAATAGAAAAACATTAGTGAAAACTAACTTTTTTAATAATGAATTACTTTATGTTAAATATGAAATGTTATATTGTCTTTGCGCAGAATATGCAAGAAATATGTACGTAGTCCGTATACATACGTGTCACTCTCCAATCCAATTATACTTCTAATTAGTCATGTACCCATTTGAGGAGACTGAAGCGTCCTGTTCGCCGCATGACCCCTAAAACAATTGGGAGCAGAGATCACTTTCGAAGGTCGGGTCAATGTCTCGAAAAGATGAGAAACTTAAAGTAGAAAAAATATTTGAAACAAATGTATGGAAGATGTTTCTACGCTCGAATTAAAATGAACTTCAAAATTTCCTTTTCGCTGGACTTTGAAGCAGATTCAAGCGAATATCAAAGTTCAAGAAATAAATTTCCAACATTAATGAAAATAGGAGATATTCAAAGAGTGAAATTAGCCTCTTGTAATTTTTATTAAGAAAGAAAAAGATTAAAAAATAATGAAGGAAGAAAATGAGGGAACAGCTCAGTAAATAAATTAGGCGTTGTTTTAAATTTTGAAATTGGTGTTGAAAGAGAAAAGAGAGAGGTTTGAACGAAATGAAATTGCGTGAACTCTTTATAGAAATGAGCTTTATCGTTGAACAAAAAATAATGATAACCTTCGTTTAACCTTGGTTTTGCTTCCGTCCGAATTTTTCATTCTGACATAGGTCAAGTTTGTCTTCACTCCACCTTAGACCTATAGTTTAACGTGGAATCCGAACCACGCCTCACCACAGGCCGTCAGAAATAACAAAGTCCTCTCCCGGACTCAATCTCACGACCTACCGATCGGCAGCCAAGCGTCTTAACCACTGGGCTACCAACCCCTTTCATAATAGTCAAATAATGTATTTTTCATTAAATAGAAATGATATTAAAAATAATGATTTTTTCATATTGAAAAATATTAATTTCGCTGTAAAAACTTCTAACTATTCTCAGTGTTACTCGATAGTTTTCGAACTGATGATGACTAACATAACTAAATCGATACGTTAATTAAGGTCATTTTAGTTTTAAGTACAATTTGTAAATTTTTAATTTGATTTGTAAATAATACAGTATATAACGAGTTGCCCGAAAAAATTTATCCACTATTGTAATAATTTGCATTTAAAATGGGTGCATCTTTTGAGCCTCTCTCTCTCTCTCTCTCTCTCTCTCTCTCTCTCTCTCTCTCTCTCTCTCTCTCTCTCTTTACAAAATGCAGATCTGCCCATACACCATTCAGGATACGATTAGCTCGCAGCGCCATTGCCAAGTATACAGACGGTCAACGTATTAACGCGGCTTCCGTACGTGGTTGATCACCCCTAAAAGCAATATTGAGTGGCCCAATCCATAATCCTTTCACGTGCACTTGTCGTTAGTATGCATCGTGAATACTCCCGATTTTATAGGTTCACGTGCATGGTTCATCAGGAACAAGATGTATCACAGGTTTGCTTCCTCTCCTAGACACAAATACATTGTATCGCATCAGTCTTGCTCTACACAAATTGGAACAAAACCTCAGAATATCTGAATTTCAAAATTTATATCCAAGCTTCAAAATTGCATTTCTATTTAAATAATGCATATAAAAAATATGATCTACGTCATAAGATTTTTCGTTAATATATATATTATATATATATATATATATATTGTTCCCTTTTTAATACAATATTCTTTGAGTAAAGTAATTTGTAGGTTTAAAATGATTTTGGAGAACAGAGCGAAAACATGAAAGTTCCATTTAAGACACGTTCGTGAGGGAGAGGTAAAAAGGGTTCAAAATTCTCTTCTGTAAAATTCCCAAGAGAAGAAGAACTTAAAAACTTCAAACTTTTGAATAACTTAACTTCACGACACCTTCTGCAGTAGAACCTCACATGGGAACTCCATGATAATTTTTGGGAAACGAGTTATCAAGAACTCGAAAAAAATTCTTTTCCGTAATAAATGAGGCCGAGAGAGAGAGAGAGAGAGAGAGAGAGAGAGAGAGAGAGAGAGAGAGAGAGAGTAAAAATTTTTATCATATATTCCTTTTTTAAATTTCAATCGAATTGGTTTGAATTTCTTTAGGAAAATTTTGTAAAAAAAAATTTCTAAATTAAATTTTTGGTGGCAAATTTAATATAATTTAATATTAAAATAAGATTCAATATAATTCACAAATATCCTTTAATGGGAATAAAACAATTATTTCCTATACTAAAATTGAGTTTTTTAATTGAATAACCTTTATTAATATTAAAATAAATGCAGTACTTTTACAATGTACAATGACATAAATAATTGTGAAGCTGCATTATTTATTTTATTTAATTTGGACCTTAAACTTTAGGCTTTACTGGGCTATTATCTATATTATCTATTGTATTATCTATTTATAGTATTTTATTAATTATCTCTATAAATGTTCTACATCATATTAACATTTGCTTTAAAGCAAAAAGTGTAAAATTTACTGTCAATCAAAAACTAAATATTTTAGTAACTAGTCATTTAAATTACAAACATTTGGCTTCCTTTACCAACAACTAAGCTAAACATATTAAATATCTGGAAGCATTTGTACAAAAGTTCCGTTTTAATTAGATTTATATTATTCCGCGGATAGGGGTCATTACAGCCCCACTGGTACTAAAAGGGGGTTAAAATGAGAAACATGAAAAATGATGGGTATCGAAATATCTCTCCACATTACCTTTAGGGGTAGACTGACAGCTATTTGCCATACTGTAGAATTTAAAAAGATTTTTTGCGTAAATAGATTAAAAATCAAATCGTCAAAAATTATCCAAAAATATTTTAGAAATTTCTGAACGTTTTGCCATTCCATAATATATTTTAGGGAGTGATTCAAAATGAAAGTCGCCTTTTTAAAAACGTCTCCTTGAGTGATTGTTGGGGATTGGGGATGTGGGGGGGGGGGCAGGCTTTCTATACGTCATGTTGAGATAGATTTAATATTGCCGGAACAGTTAATGTAATCATATTTTTTTAAATATCTTCTTAAAACTCAGTCAATTTAAATCAATTTTGTGGGTTTTTTTCAATATTTTTTTCATTATCATCAAAATCGCAGAAAACCGAAATAATTGTTAATCTCTCTCTGAATCAGAGTTCCTTCAAAATTACACTGATTCTAGTTATTAGAAGCAGTTTAGTGTTGTGTTTACTCGTTCAAAAAAGTGCTTAAAAGTGAGTAATGGTTCCAAAAACCTTAAATACCATTTTTATTTTGTGGTTTTAACCTTAAAATCATTAAAAAGTTATCTCTCTCTCTCTCTCTCTCCTCTCTCTCTCTCTCTCTCTCTGAAGTATATATATATATATTTGTGTGTGTGTGTGTGTGTGTGTGTATCGAGGGAGAGCGTGTGTGTGTGTGTGTGTGTAGGAAACACATGTTGTGGTTAGAATTGCAAATGTTTTTACTCTTAATTGGTTACTCGATGCTTCTGTTCACAAGTTAAAAAATGCTCTTCCACAGGTTTATACGTCGTTATTTCTCCGAATTATAAAAGATTACAGTTCGTTACAGTCCACTTTACAGTTATATTTTTACAGTATTTCTCCACCAATCATGAATTGGAAAACAGAGCGACATTCGTGTCACTTTTGTTATTCAGTCCGAGCGAGATTTTTTAACTCTCCAGTTTTAAGCGCTGCTCACAAACTCGAGGTTTAATAGTAATTATGTGGGAGGCAAAGCAGCTGATACAGCTGCTTTATGCAGGACTTAATCTGTGGTATCACAAACCATACTTGGTCGTTTCCTCCTATTCTTATTATATCGCTAAACAAAATCATACGAAACAGGGTGAATACAAAGATATGAAATCTTAACTTTATGAAATAAAAATTATACTAATACCTAATTATTATTTTTTTATTATTATTATTATTAGTATTATAACAAGAGAAATACTACCAATCTATATGTACAGCGTCATATTTTATTTTCGCGATATATATAGACTATATATATATATATATACCTTTGGTAACCTTTGATTAGTTTCCGCCTGAATTGTTCATTCTGACGAAGGTCAAGCTTTTCACTCCACCTTAGACCTACAGTTTAACGTGGAATCCGAACCACGCCCCATCAGCAGCCCAGCGTCTTAACCACTAGGCCACCTAGGGTACCCATTTATCTACCAACCACTTTCTTATTGTGTGTTAGGATGAACAGCTGGGTTTTGCTGCGCGCCGGCTGCCGTCGAGTCTCGAACCCAGGGCCGATGGAATCGTAGTCAGCGACGCTAACCATTACACCACCGAGGCGCATATATATATATATATATATATACACACCCTGAATACAAGGTGTTCATAAATTCCTTATCTGTTTTGTAGGGATAATGATAATAAAATAGAAAGAGATTTTATGGTTATCCTGCATGTGTAAGTAAGGTTTTATATATATATATATACTGTATATATATATATATATATATATATATATATACAGTATATATATATATATATATATATGGGATAGATAAAAGAAAAGATATATAGAAATTGGGTAATTGAGCTAAATATATTAACAATGATAGCGTTTATACGCCTAAATCGATGCGTCCAATAAGAGAACTTCAGAACAAATGAACCATGAAATTGAATTACTACATTTTATTCTAAATCGTAATAAATTTCCTCCCAATTATTAATTTTTTGTGAAATTTTATTTCATTTTAAAGAGTTAATAATTAGCCATTTTACTTTAAATTATATTTTAATCAATATATATATATATATATATTATATAATATACAGGGTGGCGAAAAAGTCGCGCATCATAGGAATTTTCAGTTGACTATAATATATTATTTTTTTCTTTTAGGTAGGGGATGGCTGCGAAATTAACAATAGAGGAGAGGGTGAGCTTGGTTTTAATGCATGAAATACCAGGTACAATATTACAATCGATGAATCGGTACAGAATTTAAATTCTGTACCGATTCATCGATTTGTAGTACCTGGCATTCCATGCATTAAAACCAAGCTCACCTCTCGTCTATTGTTAATTTCGCAGCCATCCCCTACTTAAAAGAAAAAAATAATATATATAGTCAACACTGAAAATTCCTATGATGCGCGACTTTTTCGCCACCCTGTATATATATAAGCACACCGGACAAAAAATTAGTCACCCCTAATAGCACCGATAGTAGGAAGTTCAAGGTCACACAGAGGGCGCTGATGTAGCATTGGTAAGTGACAAGTAGCGGTGACGTAGCACACAGGATCAGATCTGTTTCGTGAGGTGGTGAAGAACAAAGTGTGTGTTGGATATAGTCTGCAAAATGGGTCGTGAGGCAGACGTTACTCAGTGCAAAAAGGAGCCATCGTGTTTGGCAGAACCCACGGACACAAAATGTCTGAAGTAGCCCAATTTGTTGGTGTGTCAACGCGTACTGTCCAGCGAGTTTACAAAGAGTGGTGTAGTTCGCAATCAACTGACAATCGACGGCGTAACTGTGGCCGGAAACAATTCTCGACAATAGGGGCCGCCGCCATGTTTCTCGTCTAGTAACTGCAAATCGTTTTCAAACCAGAGAACAATTGCTCCAAGAAACCAATGAGGTTCTCCAGCGACCAATTTCCGAACGGACATTGCGACGAGAACTGCATGCGATGGACATCTGGAGCAGGGTACCACGGAAGAGGCCGCTGTTAACAGCAAGTCACAAATTGGCACGTTATAAATGGGCTCAGAGGCACAAAAACTGGACTGCGGCAGATTGGAAACGTGTAATTTGGTCCGATGAGTCCCGTTTTTGTTTGTTCTTCAATGATGGGAGGCGACGAGTACATTGCAGGTCCAATGAAGCCTTTAATCCTGAATGCGTCGAAGGTGTTGTTCAGGCTGGAAACAGAAAGTGAAGCGCAGGAATAGACACCCACGGACTCTGGCGGAACTTCGGGACCGGCTGATGAACGAGTGGCAGCAAATCGATGTTCAGTACATGCACAACCTCGTAGAGTCTCTGCCTCGCCGGATTCGTGCGGTTATCAAGGCCAGAGGCGCCGTCACACGTTATTAGGTACATTCTGAGAGGGGTGACTAATTTTTTGTCCGGTGTGCTTATATATACAGACTATAGTCTGCCAATAAACCTTTTTATTTTCATATATAGATGATAATGTCTGTTTGTCTGTTTGTTCTATGTTCGTTTATATGCGCATAAAAGGCATGGGTAATGTGTACCAAATTTAATACACACATTTAATACACGCATTATTATTATTATTATTATTATTATTATTATTATCGCGTTCGTGAGAAAAACAAAAATATTCGACTCCCTTTCCAAACTCAGAAATCCGCCATGTTGTTAATCAATTTTTTTTAAGTGTGATTTTGTTTTGTGATTTTTTTCCTTCGTTTCTACTGAGACGAAAAAGCAATCTCGTAAACTTTATTAGAAGGTGAACCCTTCCCTGATCAAAGTGTAAATGGTGAGTAGAGGAACCGACAATGAGTGCTAACTCATATGAGTCTATCAGTTTTTCTGGGTCTCTTTAGCCAATCACTCATTTCTTTGCGAAATACTTAATGGACGAACCCTCCACCGTATAGTGTTGAACCCACCGATTCACTCATGGACCCATATGTGCTGTTGGGTCGAAAGACACAATTTGGATTAGGAGTTTTGTCCAAAAATTCACCCCTTTACAGGATTCGATCCCCGGACCCTTCCACTGCGAGTCCGATGCCCAAAGTTGGAAAGAACCAGTATAAAAACAATTAATGCTAATCAGATAGCTGGTAAGGGAAGCTATATTTTGGGGTCTCTTTCCTAGTGACCCATTGCCCACGTTGGGTTTCCATCATAAAAAAGAAAAACTATAGTATTTGTCATTTACCATTACTTATTCGAACTATAGTGGATTTAATTTTCCCAGAAGAGTTCCTTGTTCCATGCACGGTCTGTGTGTAACGTAAAAGTTTCTCAGGGGACCATTCTGAGTTATAATGTTATAATGTTTCAGACCAACAAAGACCCTAGGATCCACTCATGGCTGGTCTACCTAACTGTGTTCGTAATCGTGTATTGTGTATGTCCTCCGTGGTGGCGGAGGGGACCTACAATTTTAAGTGGGTTCCGAACCACAAGAACATAAGAAATTTATGTAACAACTGCTTGTATATTCGCAACGACCAATTTTTGCAAAACTAAATAATTATCAATTAAAAACTAATTGTAGCATATATATATATATTATATATATATATATATATATATATTGTATGTAATGTACGTGCGCGCCCACTCATTCGTACTTGGATATGATTTACAATTAACGTTCACTAAAAACAAAAAACAAATTGGTAACTAAATATTTACCAAATTCAACTTTTCCTTTCAAATTGTTCTCAAGAATATTTGTGACTTCATTATTAGGAGAGAGAGAGAGAGAGAGAGGGAGAGAGAGAGATAGAGAGAGAGAGAGAGAGAGAGAGAGAGAGAGAGAGAGAGAGAGAGAGAGACCCTTTGAGACTCTCTCAATCAAACCACGATAAACCAGCTCTGTTGTCAATCTGAAAACTTTAAAACAACTCTAAAACAACCCTAAACCCGTCACTCGCGAATGTTGTGACAACAAATTCCCTATTTTACTCTTCGGGATTCTCATTTCCTCGGGACTGAAATCCGAGCGAGACTTCAACGGATCTCATTTATAAGGGAAGGCGGCGGAACGGAACCCACTTCTGTGGCAAGGGTAGGAAAAATAGGGTACAAAAGGTATGTATATCTGCAGAGAGAGAGAGAGAGACAGAGAGAGAGAGATTAGTAATAATTTAAATTTGACTTATTTATTGTTCAAGCAAAATATTACAGAAAAAATAGGAGTAGAATCTTTTCAGTGTAAGGACATAGACTTTTAAGTACTATTATTACTATTATTACTACTACCACCACTACTACTACTACTAGTAATACTACTACTACTACTACTACTACTACTACTAATAATAATAATAATAATAAATAATAAAGTTGAAAAAAAAAAGCATGATTCCGAAACCATTTTAAATGGCTCCAGAATCGGTAGTCTCGCTTCCTTTCAAATCACGGAAGGATCAAATTAATCTCATTTCAAACCTTCTTCAGACCGAACGGAAACAAACCTGGTCACTTTATGGATTCGTGTTAAATGCAGTGACATGAGACACCGTCGATGCAGACAGAGTTTCGTATTCACTTATATTGCCCATAAATTTATCTACAGCCGTCTTTCCCTGATCTGGTTGAAAATTGGCGCTCTTACGCTTAACATCAATTTATTTCGTAGTTTGTTGGCTAAGATTTTCCCTCACGTTAAAAAACTAGAAGACAGAATTTAAATAAATAAAATATAAAATAAAAATTACGATTAAATTAAAAATAAAATTGAATATTGAATTATCTTTATTAATAATAAAATAAATACATTGAGTTTACAATTTGCAATGACATAAATAATTGTGAAGCTCGACTATTTATTTTATTTAATTTGGCCCTTATTAAAGCTTTAGGTTTTAAGCTTTATGCAAAACTTAAGAAAAAATCTATAATAAATGTCGCGTCACTGTGTGTAAAAATCTGTGATTAACAATTTAAGAGAAATCACAATTTTCTACGGATGATTTTAACGAAAAATCCCTCATACGTCCCCTCAACAAAGCGCAAAAAAGCGTCCTTCAAAAGAGGCCATCTGCCCTCATGAGAGGGTATACAACCTAACGTGACATTTGATCCTTTCCCTTTACGCAGCCCCTCCTCATACGGTAAGTACGGTACGGTACGTACGGTCCGTATTCCGTAGAGAGGGTATACACTCTTTTATATTGTTTCTTTAATCGATATAGAACAAAAAGAATAGCTCCAGAAAGAAGTTTAATACGCGCACACGCACGCGCACACACACACACACACACACACACATATATATATATATATATATATATATATATATAATATATATATATAATATGATCAAAGGAGATCCTATTTCGCAGAGAAAGAGAGATCTGTAGTTGCGAAATTAACTATTAACAAAAACAACAATACCAGAAAAATGATCACTGGAAAACTACAGAGTATTGACCGTAACAAACAAGATCTAATTGAAAACAGCGGGAGAAAGACGGGAGAGAGAGAGAGAGAGAGAGAGAGAGAGAGAGAGAGAGAAAATGCTCGTTGAATATCCAAAATATCCTTTGTAATATCCTTTTGAACAAAAGAAAGTAGAACACAAATCAGTTTTTAGTTTCCCCAAAACATGAAATAATGTGTGATGGCAAATATATATATATATATATATATATACAGGGTGGGCGGAAAGTAGCTCCCTATTTTGGATTGGTAAAAAAATACGTATATTATCCATTTATTTCAGAAGAAATAATATGAAAAGGTAGGCATACATGGTAGGTTTTCTCTGAAATTCAATGTGGGCTCCAACTCTTTCCACCAGCTTCTGGAGCCGCCCAGGAATGGCGTCCACTGACTTTAGCAGGAACTCCGGCGGGATGGAGGACATGACTTCCCGAATTCGGTCCTCTAGTTCTTCCAATGTCCTCGGTTTGGTGCGGTAGACTTCTTCCTTTACCCACCCCCAAAGAAAGAAGTCGCACGGTGTCAAGTCGGGGCTCCTGGCTGGCCATTGATGTGGACCACGACGACCCATCCAACGCCCAGGGAAGTGGGCATCCAGCCACTCACGGACAACAAGAGCGAAGTGCGGAGGGGCGCCATCTTGCATAAATATCAGATCGTCGATGTTCTCCCATGTGCTGACAACCGGCCAGACCTCGTTTCGCAACATAGCAAGGTACCGCTCAGCATTTATGGTGTTGCGCAGAAGGAACGGGCCCACAACCTGATCTGAGGTCATACCACACCACACCGTTACACTGAACCGATTCTGCCGTTTTTCAGCGGTAACCGTGCGACTTCTTTCTTTGGGGGTGGGTAAAGGAAGAAGTCTACCGCACCAAACCGAGGACATTGGAAGAACTGGAGGACCGAATTCGGGAAGTCATGTCCTCCATCCCGCCGGAGTTCCTGCTAAAGTCAGTGGACGCCATTCCTGGGCGGCTCCAGAAGCTGGTGGAAAGAGTTGGAGCCCACATTGAATTTTAGAGAAAACCTACCATGTATGCCTACCTTTTCATATTATTTCTTCTGAAATAAATGGATAATATACGTATTTTTTTACCAATCCAAAATAGGGAGCTACTTTCCGCCCACCCTGTATATATAAATTTCCACAAGGGTTTTTACCCAGGGCTTCAACTCGGAGTCGCAGGGACTGACCATTAGACTACGATCGGCTAAAATTAAATGCATCCTGGTGCATATTTCATTACCCGGAGGGAAACACGCGCTTTCACTCCTAGATATTAATGAACAGTATTTAATTCAAATCTCTCTGGCTAATGTGAGTGAACCATATAGATAGAAGTGAGTGGAATATATGCCAGGTTGTATTAACTTTTAACTTGTCTTAGCCTAATGGTCAATGCCCGCGCCCGCGACTCCGAGTCAGAGGTTCTGCGTTCTAATCGTGGGGGGTGATATTTTGCATAGAAAAAAGTGCTCCTGCTCATTCGCTTATTTTCATATATATATATATATATATATATATATATATATATATATATATATATATATATATATATATACACGAAAAACTATAGCTCTGTGTCACTGACGTCACATCTCACTAAAATATTGAAATTAAAAGTTAGGGATGATATTTATAAAATTTTGGAGGCATATGAAAAAATTTACTAAGACCCAACATGGATTCAGATCAGAAAAATCGTGCGTCTCGCAACTAATACTAAGAGAGTTGTATGATAATAGTGACGCTATCGGAAAACAATGCCGAGGCATTTGACAAGCACGACTGTGGAATAACAGAACATAAACTTGGGAGTAACGAACAAAATAGGTAAATGGACGGGTAACTTCTTTTGAAAATGTGCAACAAGCTTCGGAAGCTCAAGGAACATTATCATCAAACTCAGAGGAATCACGTAATTCAGTCTCACAAGGCACATTATTGGCTTCAATACGTAGTAATCATTATGACATTAATTGCATGGCGGAGGTATAATAAAGTAACCAGTCTTTTGCTGGTTAAGAAAATCAGAAGATAATTTAAAAATGTAGATATTGTATGTGCTACTCCTAAGGAACAGGAAAAGGAGGAATTAAAAGCTACAAGCTACTGTATGTACAGATGATTGACAAAATTAAATAGTATCTATTTACTTCTGTCAACCATCCGTACATACAGTAGCTTTTAACTTTTAACCTTTGTTAGCCTAATGGTCAACGCCCGCGACTCCGAGTCAGAGGTTCTGAGTTCTAATCGTGGTGGGTGATATTTTGCATAGATGATTGTCTTTAAGAACAAATGACAAAGCTCATCAATGGAATGCCAGAACGTGTGTGTGTGTGTGTCACCTTTACAGAATGGAAAGGAGAAACAACATGATCCTAAATATGTTGATTACATAAATTTGTTATTATTTATTGACATTTATTATCAAATCAAAAACTAGACAAAAAAAAACATTCACTTTTGTCAATCCTTTGTAGTGTACCAATTTTGGTTAACCTTGGATTTGCTTCCGCCTGAATTGTTCATTCTGACGAAGGTCATGCTTGTTGCTCCACCTATTAGTAGGAAAACAAAAGGAACTCAAAAGAAAAGAATTTGCAAGAAATAATGACGGACGATAGGACATTTCAGGCATATGAAAGAACGTAACAATAAGTGAAGGAAAAAAAGAGTAACGTAATAGATACTGAGAAGCTTAAAAAAACAGAAAAGTAATAGGCCTAATTCCCTATTGAAAAGTATCGATAGTTTCAAAACTTGAATACTGCTCAGTTTTAAGATGCTTTTCTGAACGAGGAAATAAGAAAGTTACAAGAATTAAAAACTTCAGAGTATAAATGAAAGAATAAAAAATTAGCTTATTGGAAAAAGAGAGAGACAGACAGACAGACAGACAGACAGACAGACACAAGACAGACATATAGTGACATACACCATAATATACATCTACTTAACCTCAAACTGAACCTTATAACCATCCAAACGACAACGGAAAACAGGAAAGAAAGAATGTGCAATATTTCTAAACTTAAAGATAGACAAGGAATCTTCAAAATTGAAGGAAAAGTTTTATCGATAGAGAATCTAAACTATTTTCCCAAATCAATGAAAGGAAGTAAAATGTATTACTAAATAGTGTCAATGCGGACACCTTCAGAAAGAAATTAAACGCCTGGCTCACGATAATACCCAAGAAGCAAATTGTGCTTGGCTATATGCGAGATGTAACCGATTCTCTCCTTCACCAAGCCAACAGTAGAGGCAAGGCTCCTATAAAAAAAACCTTACTTTTATCATATATATATATATATATATATATATATATCGTAACGTATTGCGTAAAATAACGTTCAGAGGCTTTAAAATAGGTTCATATATGTACCTAACGAAAGTAATTTGAAAAAGTTTTAATTTGGAGGCTTTCGCTAGAAGAAAAGAGAAAAGTTTGGATTTTGACTTAAGCGTTAAATACTTAAATCCCCATTTTAAAGGTTTCTTCAGATCCAAAACAGTTTCAATATTAAATTCAGTCTCTCAGAGTATACTGAATTATTAAAAACGGTGAAAACGTTGATGAGGGTTCTGAAAGAAAAGGATGTGTTAGAATAGGCCTAAACATCGGTGACCAGTTTTGTTCGCCAGTAAGTTCTTCTTTAACTCTATTATCACTTATTATAGAACCATTTTTTTATAAGTGTCATTTTCTTCATGGTTTAATAATTTTGTATATTATATATGCTACTTTATGTAACACCTATTATTAAAAATTACCTATTTTTTCAAATTCTACATTTTTAACCTATTTCTTCACTTACTCGGAATCTATCTTAAAAATCAGAGTCTCGTTTACAGTAGATAAAAAACAATATCCCAGTAGGTTTTTCTTTCAAATATAAACCACAAACAAATACACGAAGAGAGAGAGAGAGAGAGAGAGAGAGAGATCAAAAAAGAAAGAGAAAATTAAGTTTAAAACCAACAAATCCTTTTTTCTTATTAATTTTATTTCAAATGGAATAAATATTGGGTGATTTTTCGTTTTTTCTAACTGTTATTCATCGCCTAAATTGACACCATGAAGCCCTCGACAGACGAAAGAAATCTGCTTGTGACGTCATCCGTCTTCATCCATCTCGAAGAGTGTCGCCGATGCAAAGGGAATCGCGTCTCTGTTTTGATTCTATATTTGTCGCTCTTTTTCAGGCGATAAAACTCAGTGGAAGAAACGGTTTAAGCGATAAGGGAATTCAGTGGAAGATTTTGTAAGAATTTTTAGTTACATGAAGTTGGTAGAAATATTGGTTACGGATTTTCAGTGAAATGAAAATTGAATTGGTGGAAATGTACTGTACGAATTTTAAGTATGTATAAATATGTTTAAAGCTTAAGCGCCAAATTCAATAAAATAAATAGTCCATTGACAATTGTTCATTTTATTATCAACCAGAAACTAATAGTGTAATATTCATTTTCTAAATAGATTTGGAATTTTGAACAAATGTTGAATATTGTTGAACAGCATGCTAGTGTTGATATAGTTATACAAAGTTGAATATCTCTCTCTCTCTCTCTCTCTTTCTTTCTCTCTCTATTTATCTATCTATTTCCCACATACATGATAATATTAATGATAAGTTTCAGTGGCACGATATAAATTCCATAACATAGTACAATATTTTGAAGGTAATAAGCGGTAAGATAAATCAAACAATAATACATTTAAAAACCAACCAACTAAAACTTATGACTAAAGGAGATAAGAATAAGATACGTACTGAAACAAGTAATATATATATATATATATATATATATACACAGTGAAGCGACAATGAGTCTGGTAAGTGGTTGAATAGGAGATGAATATACTGGTTTTCGATTCTGTAGCCATCCTTGGTTCTGAATCCAAGTTCAGTTGTAGGTCCCTCCTATTATACGTCCTTTGCCGTTGCAACGGATAAAAAAATAACTAATATAAATTATTTCGTCTTAATATTTCAATGCAAGTATGTAATCTGAAATTTTATAAAATAATAATTATTAATAAGATATTATAATGTTATAATGTTTCAGACCAACAAGGACTCCAGGATCCACTCATGGCTGGTCTACCTAACCGTGTTTGTAATTGTAATTACATTAAAATGAAGAGAAAATGTCTGAGAAAAACATATGTTTTAAATAATAAAGCAAGAAACAAAAGGTGTGGAAATAAGGTTCCTTTCGATAGTTTTCTTGTAGATGTAATTCATACCTTTTGCCATTAAAATGTCTGCAAGATAAATTTTTGTCACCGTTGCTCAAATTACTCTGTTTCTACAAATTCATACTATTTACGTAAATATTATAATTATATTATAATTATAATTATTATTATATTATATTATAATTAATTATAATTATATTTATTATAATTAAATTTGTTCTAACATTATACATTAAATTATTATAGCTGTTTATAAATTATTACGGCTAAAGCACCTCATATTACTGAATTCTAGATTTAACGTTGGTACTTATTGCTTCGTACGTCATACACAAATGTAAAACTCACCACTTTTCGCGAAAGAAAAGAAAAAAAACAGAGAAAAACATATTTCTTTCATGAATTGTTTTCAGTTGCCATGGGAACTGAGCAGAGTGTAAAAGTCGTAAATGGGATCTATATATTATAAAATATTCAGAGGAACAAAATTTGTCACCAACTACACACACCACACACACACACACACACACACACACACATATATATATATATATATATATATATAGTGGTGCGATGTGTTTTTTAAGTTGGGTTTTGTAAAAAAAAATCAATATTCGGTTTTTTGGTGTTTGTTTTTCTTTTCAAATGTTGCTCAAAAAGTAATTTTATTTAAAAGAGAAGCCTAAAAGTGATCAAATAAGGTAACCCCCCCCCCCTTCTTTTGACATACCTCAAGATCATATTAACTCTTATTGTTGAATATACAGGGTGTCGAAGAAATAATGGTGGAACAATGATCGGTCATATTTCTTATTAATCAATGTATATGCAATGGTTCTTTATATTTCTAAACTGTCTAAGTTTAAACCACTTTCAAAAGGTGACTGTCGTTTGTCGCTAAAATGTGTATTCGACGCTCCAGCTCTATTAGAGCATTAGCAAGAGGATCTTGTGGAATGGATCCAGTTCAGTGATCTCCGTTTCCTTGACGGAGTTCTGCCAAACTACTGGATTTGTCACAATATACAATTGGTCTAACACGCATGTAACATGTTAAACATAGTTTGCTCCAGTCACGGTGCGATCGTTAAAGAAAATAGATCGATTATGTTGTCATGTGATATAGCACTAAGCACACCAAACGTTAACTTTTGGTGAATCATGTTTATGTTGATATGTTTCAGCGCTGGATAGGCCACCCGAATCACCCGATTTAACGTCTTTGGACTTTTATCTATGTGGTTATGTTAAAATAGCTCTGTATCGTGATAAATCCAGGCATCTGGCAGAACTCCGTCAAAGAATCGGAGTTTTTTGGATCCATTCGACAAGCTCATCTTGTTAATGTAGAGTCTACTAATAAAGTTTGAGCATCAAATACACACTGTAGGGACGCGTGATGGTCATCAAGTGGAAGAGTTCTAAATGTACATAGTTATAGTTCAAAAATGTAACCAATCATATAATGAATATTGTACAGTATATTTAAATTCAAAATTCAAATTCAAAATTCAAAATCTTTATTCAGAAAAGAGTAAAAGTGACAGAGTTTTACAATGTTTAGATATTTGATATGATATTAATATATCCACAGTACTCTTATCTGAATATGCCGTTGGAAGCATGGAGGCATTTTAGGCAAAATTAATGGCATTTAGTTTATTTATTACATAAATAAGTGAATACACACAGAAAACACACACACACACACACACACACACACAGTGACTGTCACACACACACACACACATAATATATATATATATAATATATATATATATATATATATATATATGCGTGTGTGTGTGTGTGTGTGTGTGTGTGTGTGTATCATATATATATATATATATATAATATATTATATATATATATATATTAATTAATAATAAAAAATGGCTCTTTTTGAAGCATTATTCTGGGACCCCCTTGAACTTTAATTACCTCATCCTACGAAAATAAGTAGGTACTTTGCCAATAGTAAAATGCTAAATACAGTAATTACTGTTGCATATTGTACGTATGTACAGTACAATGTACAATTAACATACTTAACATGCTTAACGTGTTACATACATGTTAGAACACTTGTGTATTGTGACAAACCCAGTAGTTTAGCAGAACTCCGTCAAAGAAACAGAGGTCACTGAACTGGATCCATTCACAAGAGCCTCTTGTCAATGCTCTCATGGAGCTTGAGCGTAGAATACAGACAATATATATATATATATATATATTATATATATATATATATATATATATATATGATACACACAGACAGTGCATGGAACAAGGAACTCTTCTGGGATAATTAAATCCATTATAGTCCGAATAGATAATGGTAAATGACAAATACCATAGTTTTTCTTTTTCATGATGCTAGCCCGACGTGGGCAACGGGTCACTCGCAAAGAGGTCCCATAAATATAGCTTCCCTCACCAGCTATCTGCAAAGCAGACAGGATCCAGCTTTGGGTCATGGATCTAGGGTTTAAAGCAGCCTAGCCCTGCTACATTTAGAATCTCAATATAAGCAAAAGACTCAATGCCTTCACGTCAGATTGGATACATCAAAGAAAAAGGGGTAACTATTATATTTTTAGCCAAAAACCAAAACTTAAACCTCAACTGGCAGAATTGAGCGTCCACTTTTCAAGGCACATAACATGTCCGTTTCAAGATGGGAATGAACTCAGAATGGTCCCCTGAGTTTTTTATGATACACACAGACAGTGCATGGAACAGTTCCTATACATGCGTCATTCTTTACGTTAATTATACTGCGTGTGTGTATATATATACTGCGTATATATATATATATATATATATATATATATATATATATATATATATATATCTAAAAAACACAATAATCGTATTAAAATTCTTAAAAGCTTTACAAATCCATAAAATAAAACGAATATGAAATATCAAAATCTAAATAACATTTTATCAAAATTTAGACCAGATTTTATCATTTGTTTAGTTTAAATTTTTTTTTTCTCTCTGTTTGGAAAGAGGGGAGAGTCCCAACAAAATATTTGCTGGGTTTAATTTTTGGGGGTGTTGTTAGGTTTTATATCATTTTAGTTAATTTTTCTTAACTAAAGTGTGTTAAATATTTCATTTAACATTTTAGTGTTCGCAGTTTCTCAACGAATATGAGTTGCGAATCTACCATTCAAATTGCAAGCGACTGCAACTCAATGGGTATCATCGTTTCCCTATTGGCGCATTGAAGACACAGGTCGGGTGTTCGAACCCCTTTTGAAAGATTACTTTTATTACCATGAACATTATTTTTAAAATCGAAGGCGAATTTCTTTATATATATATATATATATATATATTTTTTTTTTTTTGGGGAGGGGGTGCAGATTTTGAGATTTTTTTTTTATTTAACGTCACTCTTTCGACGTCATATTTAATCGACAAATTATATCGGGTTAAATTAAACCGCGTTACTTTAAATTAGCATAGGTTTGATTTAGATTAGACTTAGTTAAATAAGGTTAGGTTAAACTAGTGTTTTGTGTCGACCATAATGTGTTGACCACATTCAATGAAAATATTTCTGTTGTAAAATTCTCGGTAATTTTTTCTTCAACATTTACAAATTTTATAAAGTTCAAGTTTAATTTTACATTCAATGAAAATATTTCTGATGTAAAACTGTCGATAATTTTTTTTTTTTGCAAAAATCCAAAACGATGTTCGTTTTATTCAATTTTTCCTTTGCAATTGTCGATTTAATCTCTCTTAATACTTTTGGGTGGGGTAGGGTGGGTGGGGTGGGTGATGGGGGGGATGGGGGGGAGGGGAAATTTTTACCTGTAATTTTTTTTATTATAGATTTTTGCGTTATATCTAATTTAGTTTTTAATTTTTTGTGTTTTTATTTTATAGGTCTATTAATAAAGTTAGTAAAAGTTATTAATTACAACGAAAATCTTGTTTTCAAATTCTCGTTTGTTTTCCGTTTTGGTGTGTAAAGCTGATATATATATATATATATATATATATATATACGTAAAGAACGACGCTTGTATAGGAGATATTCCGCGCAAGACGAGAGAGAGAGAACGGAACAAATGAAAAAATGAGGTAACCACCTGGGAATCGAACCCGGGATCTTCCGATTGCCGGTCAGACGCGATACCATTACACCATGGACCTCACTCTTCCAAATGCCGTAATTCTTCTACATACTCGCAGAAACCAATGCCCCAAGGGGGCACCTCCCGCATGCCGTAACATTATATACATTCAACTGCAAAGAACACGCAGTATAAATAACGTAAAGAACGACGCTTGTATAGGAGATATTCGCGCAAGACGAGAGAGAGAGAACGGAGTATGTAGAAGAATTACGGCATTTGGAAGAGTGAGGTCCATGGTGTAATGGTATCGCGTCTGACCGGCAATCGGAAGATCCCGGGTTCGATTCCCAGGTGGTTACCTCATTTTTTCATTTGTTCCGTTCTCTCTCTCTCGTCTTGCGCGGAATATCTCCTATACAAGCGTCGTTCTTTACGTTATTTATACTGCGTGTTCTTTGCAGTTGAATGTATATAATGTTACGGCATGCGGGAGGTGCCCCCTTGGGGCATTGGTTTCTGCGAGTATGTAGAAGAATTACGGCATTTGGAAGAGTGAGATCCATGGTGTAATGGTATCGCGTCTGACCGGCAATCGGAAGATCCCGGGTTCGATTCCCAGGTGGTTACCTCATTTTTTCATTTGTTCCGTTCTCTCTCTCTCGTCTTGCGCGGAATATCTCCTATACAAGCGTCGTTCTTTACGTTATTTATACTGCGTGTTCTTTGCAGTTGAATGTATATAATGTTACGGCATGCGGGAGGTGCCCCCTTGGGGCATTGGTTTCTGCGAGTATGTAGAAGAATTACGGCATTTGGAAGAGTGAGGTCCATGGTGTAATGGTATCGCGTCTGACCGGCAATCGGAAGATCCCGGGTTCGATTCCCAAGTGGTTACCTCATTTTTTCATTTGTTCCGTTCTCTCTCTCTCGTCTTGGAATATCTCCTATACAAGCGTCGTTCTTTACGTTATTTATACTGCGTGTTCTTTGCAGTTGAATGTATATATATATATATATATATAGATATATATATATATATAGGGTGTTCTGACATTACCTAGTAAACTTTTATATGAACGCAATATCTTAAAAATTACGCGACATCTAACAATTTTTATTTCAAATAGAGCAACAATAATTGTTTATTCTATATATTCAAAGTGTCTTCCTTCAAATTGAACACATTGTTCACAACATCCAACTACTGATCGACAGACATATAAAGTTTACTACGTAATTTTAGAACGCCCTGTGTGTGTGTGTGTGTTTGTATATATATATATATATATATATTGTAAATAGGTAATTTTGTAAAACCTATTTGGGTTGAGTCGTTACATGATGGACACGTTTCGAGAGGAAAAGGTTGATATTGGAGTGAATCAGTCAAGTGTGTTGCGATGATTAGTGACAAGAACTACAAGAATGAAATAACACCTCCCAACCAATTCGATCGCATTTTGGGAAGGACTTTAATCTTCGTCAGCGCCTCTTCAGGGAAACGGCTTGACAAGGTATAATTCAATCTAGTAGTAAACTACTGGTTCATGGATTAATTTAGAATAATGTTTATATTTACTAATGGCACCCTCTCATTATAAAAATATCTTAATAACGGCACTAAGCGAAAAGGGTGAGGAACATCTAATGATTTCGGAAATCAGATCTAAAAAACCAATTCGTTTTCTCAAAAAGGAGACAAATTAATAAGAGGAAATTGTCTCTATTAGAATAAATGAAGAAAAAGCTTAATTTCATTCATTATATGAAATATGCGAACCTCATAATCGGTTTCTTGATGACTCTTTCAAACCATCTTTTTTTTTCAATACGACACTTTTTTTAAATTTAATTAAAGGAAATGACATCCCACCAAGAAATGAGATATTCAGTGAACGTCACAAATTCACATTTCATATGCGTTTATCACATTTATTAAACTTCTCGTCTCTTGTTGGGATATAGTTTTTGAAACGATATCTATAAAGAGAAATGATTTTCATCTCACTTTACAAAATGAATCCTAATAGAGAGAGAGAGAGAGAGAGAGAGAGAGCTAAGTTTAATTTTGTGTACAGACTATATAATCTCAAATACAATTCAAAAGATAAAATATATGGCGTTATAAATAGAAGTCAAATTACTTAACAAGATAAAACTAAACATTAGCTCTGATAAAGGCACACTGCGATGTAGATTCATCCGTGTGCATCCTGCACACTAATCCATCATCCGTAATTAGGATAATGATCGAAAAGAAATATTTGGCATCTCACTCGCTTTATATCCAAATACGAGTCTTACGACGAGGGTATATAAATACTATAATTGCACCCAACGGTTATGTCTGTATTAAATTTAGTAATTTGCTAATATTTCTTTCTCTTCAAGTATAATTGATATCGAATTACAATCTCAAATTTACAATCACTGTTAAATTTTGTCTGTGATATGTACGTATCTTAAATTTGTAGATACAGTCATATCTATGTGTACGTATGACGTGTTGACATAGAATTTGGTGTAAGTATCATATATATGTACATGTATGAATGTATGTAAGTCACAATTTCCCTCTTTCAAAAAGTTTCGTCATATAAACATCTGAAACTCAAACATCAGTGGAATATTGGATGCTTATATATGTGTGTGTGTGTGTGTGTGTGTGGTGGTATGTGTGTGAATTATTAAACTATATTTGCAGTATAATACAAATGAATGTCTTCCTATTTTTGTATTTTAATTACAGTATTACTGTAAATTCGATGTATCAACAAATATTAAATTTTAACCAATAGGCAGACTGAAGTTTGACTCAATGAAATTAATTTGTTTTTTCAGTCTGGAATTCGCGCAGTGCCCACACCCCACTGGGTATAAGAGGCGACCTCTTACACTTATTACAAACACACACACACACACGCATACACACACAAACAACACACACACACACACATATATATATATATATATATATATATATATATATGGGATGAATTTCACAATTAAACACGTGAATGAATGATGCAAACCCACAAGGATGCAAACCCACCCCTGACGAGGTCTACTTCTGAATACATGAAAGGCCTTGCAATAATCATATATATATATATATTATATATATATATATTATCTTTTGTTTACTTTTGTTGAGTTTGAACGACGGTTCAGGATCGACCTGCGGTCGACCCCTCTGCAGCATCCCGCCATTTGCGGGACTTGGTGAAGGAGGGAATTGCTCTCTGATCGCCTCCTGCCCTCGTAGCCAGCCACGCATGGCTGGTCAGGGACTTTGCAGAAGAATCTGTCCAGCTGGTTCTTGAAGTTATTCAGGTTGGTGTGCTGGAGATTCCTCACTTTCTTTTGGAAGGACATTGAAAAGCTTTGGGCCCCGTATTCTGAGGGTATTTTCCATCCTCGTTTTCATGGCTCCTTGTCCCACCGCAGCTGGGACCGTACAAAATCTGCCTCTTCTCTCATTCCAGTTTGTTTCTACTTCATTTCTGAGGTTAGGGACAGTGCCCTCAAGTATGTTCCATATGTATATTATTGTGTACCGCTCTCGCCTTCTTTCAAGAGAGTAGAGTTCCAGGGATTGTAGTCGAGACCAGTAGTCTTCACCTTCCGTTTCCTCTATCTTAGACGTAAAAGTCCTTTGTATAGCTTCAATGCTCGCAATGTCTCTTTTTCTGTGTGGGCTTGTGAGTACTGAGCAATACTCAATTATTGGTAGGACTAGACTCTTCCATAATTTGAGCATGATGTTTGCTTTTCTGCTGCGGAAGCTCCTCCAGATGATTCCCATTATTTTTCTAGCCGTTGTGATTTTGATTTTATAGTGCTCTCTGAATTCCGCATCCGACGACATTATTACTCCAAGATCCCTGACTTGTGGATGTGGTGTTATCTGTTTGGCTTGCGGAGTTTTGTACCGTTTTTTCTGTAGCTCTTTGTTATTACCATATCTTAGAAGTTGGAATTTTTCTTCGTTGAACTTCATATTGTTGTCTTCTGCCCACTGGAATAATGTTTCAATGTCGTTTTGTAGTATTCTTATGTCATCTTCGTTCAATATTTCCTTACATATCTTCGTGTCATCTGCGAAGCATGATACAATACTGTCCTTAATATCTGCATCAATATCTGCAATCATTATTATGAACAGCAAGGGAGCTAATACTGTCCCTTGTGGGACAGAGCTCACGACTTCCGAGACTTCCGATTTAACTCCATTTACCACCACTCTTTGCGTTCTTTGCGTCAAGAAATTAAATATCCACCTTCCTAGCTTTCCAGTAATTCCTGTATCCTTAAGTTTGTGTGCTATGATTCCATGGTCACATTTATCGAAGGCTTTAGCAAAATCAGTATATATTACATCAATGTTTTGTCCTCGACACAATGTTCCTAATATTTTCTCCTGGTGGTCTAGTAGCTGTGACAGGCATGATCTACCCGCCCTGAAGCCATGTTGATTTGGGTTGTATAAGTCTTTTTCTTGTAGGTAGTAGGTAATTTTGGCTCTAATTATGCGTTCAAAACACTTTATAAGGTGTGAGGTGAGAGCCACTGGCCGATAATTTTTGGCATTGCTCTGTTACCACCTTTAAATAGGGGGGCAATATTAGCGTTCTTTAAGGGGAGTGGAATTTGTCCTGTGTCGAGTGATTTCCTCCATAGTAAGTATAGCGGTTTTGCAATACTCTCTCTGCATTTCTTCAGAAATGTGGCACTCCATGCGTGGTGTAGTGGTTAGCGTCGCTGACTACGAATCCATCGGCCCCGCGATCGAGACTCGGTGACTGCAGCCGGCACGTAGTAAAACCCAGCTGGTCATCCTTTCACACAATAAAGAAAGTGGTTGGTAGATAAATGGGTACCCTGGGTAGCCTAGTGGTTAAGACCGTGGGCTGCTGGTGGGGCGTGGTTCGGATTCCACGTTAAACTGTAGGTCTAAGGCGGAGTGAAAAGCTTGACCTTCGTCAGAATAAACAATTCGGGTGGAAGCTAACCAAAGGTATAATTAACTCTGAAAATATATTCGGATATAGAGAAACAAATATATTATTATTACTATTATTATTATTATATTATTATTATTAGTAGTTAGTAGTAGTAGTAGTGGTAGTAGTAGTAAAAAATATGTCGTATTTAATAAAAGGAAGTTGGGGAAAAAGGT
Organism: Bathynomus jamesi; assembly: GCA_023014485.1. Classification (NCBI taxonomy): domain Eukaryota; kingdom Metazoa; phylum Arthropoda; class Malacostraca; order Isopoda; family Cirolanidae; genus Bathynomus; species Bathynomus jamesi. The sequence continues at coordinate 500,521 of JAJOZX010000917.1, forward strand.
AAGTGAACAGAAATGATTCCTTTTGTATATTTACTGTAGTTTTTGCTCACCATCTTACACAGTTTGGACAGAATCCCTGGAGCTTCTAAAGAGGATTACATCTTCACCAATAAAAGAAGTACCAACATCAGCTAATCCCTATCAATCGGTTCATTTGGGCGTTAGATACTGATTAATAGCGGTAGAGAATTATTTATATACTATTACTAATTATTATAATAGTCTTTACTATAAGAATTATGGAATTTTATTAAATTAGGAACCGAAATAGTTTCAGAATTCGAACTAATTCTGACAAATACTAATATTTATCATTAATTACACAAACAATGTATAAGGGGTTGACAAAAGTAAATAGACATCTTTAGGGGTTCCCCCCCCCCCATAATTTTTGATTTGATAATAAAAATCAATAAATAATAACAATTTACTGAATCAATATATCTAGAATGGTGTCGATTTCCCCCTTTCCATTATGTAACGCTCACACACACACACACACACACACCACACACACACACACACACACACACACGTTCTGGCATTCCAATGATGAGCTTTGCCATTTGTTCTTGAGGACAATCATCGTGGTGTCTACTTACTTTTGTCAGTCCTCTGTATAAGCACGTATACACCGGTGGTTTGAAAATGTGTATTTTCTGAATTTTGTGGTTCAGTTTGTGTAGAGCAAGCTTAAGTTATATGAATATGTTTTTTATTTCATAAATAAACGAAGGGAAACGCAATGTTTCGCCACAGCTTGTTCACTATGAATCACACACACACACACACCGAATGTGTCTATAATGTAGAATAGCGACAGGTACGCGCAAATCATAATAGATAAGACTACTAATTTCAGTACGATAAATCAGACTACAATGTCTTGCAAATGGAATGAACTACGTATATACGCGAGTCACTTTAGTACTTTCACTATATATATATATAACTAGCAATGATGCTGTGAGCTGCTTACACTCTGAATAATTCTATAAATAGAACAGTACTTATTTGTAAAAAAATACTTAAACCTTTTCCTTTTCATATCTAAAACTTAATCTGAAAAGAGAGAGAGGAGAGAGAGAGAGAGAGAGAGAGAGAGAGAGAGAGAGAGAGAGAGACAGTGAATAGGTATAAATTTCTTTCTTAATGTAATACAATTTAACAAGCAACATAAGTCCACATTAATTATGCAAAAGGATTTACATTGCAATCTTGCATTCAAATAAGGTTACATGCAAACAGGATCTACCAATAAATGTACATTGTCTTTGTACTATTAAATATATGGTGCCACACGTGTATATATATATATATATATATATATATATATATATATATACACACACACACACACACTTTAATCCACAGTCAGGACACAAATTATTTGCAGATTAAGTTTAGACAAAACGTGTATATATATATATATATATATATATATATATATATATATATATAATATATATATATATATATATATATATATATATGAACTACAGTATATGAACGACGGTTCAGGATCGACCTGCTCGACCCCTCTGCAGCATCCTGCCTTATTTGCGTGATTTGGTGGAGGAGGGAATTGATTTCCGATCCCCTTCTGCCCTCGTAGCCAGCCACGCATGGCTGGTCAGGAACTTTGCACAGGAACTTGTTCAGATGGTTCTTGAAATTATTCAGGTTAGTGTGCTGGAGGTTCCTCAGTTCTTTGGGCAGGACATTAAAAATTTTTGGGCCTCGTATTCCGATGGTATTTTCCATCCTCATTTTCATGGCCCCTTATCCCACCGCAGCTGGGACAGCACAAAATTTGGTGCCCTGATGCCGAATTTCCTCTCATTTTGATAGAGTCTTAATTACGAGAACTCTAAGTTTATTAATACTTGTTCTTGGAGGATTTGTGTCAATGTCAAAAAATTCATCCGAATTTTTTACTTTCTTGTCGGACTTAGAGATGTTAAACACAGAAATACATTGTTCCATAAGCAGTTCGCACATTTATTCTGGGTCATTTGTGTATTCGGTCGCCCCATCTATTAACACTGTTTTCGCAAACGTTTAGAAGTATTTTGGGAAGGAATAGGAATGAACTGGAATCGATAAACTGATAAAACTGAATTTAAAAAAAAAAACCCGAAATCTAAAAGTTTTGCCAAAACTGAAATCAAAACTGGAACTGAAATAAAATGAAATGAAAACTGAAAACTGAAATCAAAATCGATATTTTTTGTTAAGTTTTATAAATGAAAGATTTTTTTAAAGAAGTTAAGATATTTTTAATTCAAATTTACTAATACTAGACACAACTTGTCAAAGTAAAATAACAACATTTGGGTATTGAGACGTAATAGAAATGTTTTGGATTTATTGATACACTTCGTCTCATCCGGTAAGACTATCTCTGAAGATATATAGATATAGAAAGGCGACTTATCAGCCTTTTCTTTATGGCTCTATCTCTTTAATATATTCGCCTCCCTGTTCATATCGGTTGACAGATATCATAGGTAAAGAGAAAAAGTCACACCAAGATGAGAAGTCGATTAACACAAAAGTCACAAAAATATAAGACAGCCGTGTATCAGTTCATCTGAAGCTTTCGAAGGCGAAAGATCAGTCTTACTGACGAAGCATAACAACTGCGCCTTACAGTATGATACAAAATCAACTCAATAATGAAAGGCTTCATAAGGAATATATAATTCAAGGATATGAATATTAAATATTCGAGTTTACTGTTATAAACTGAAAATGACAAAACTGAAATTGAAACTGACATTTTTTTTTACAAAAACTGAAATCGAAAATCGAACTGATATATATATATATATATATCAGTTTCAGACCACTGATTTTGGGTTATTTTTTTATGTTTCTGCTACCTTCTTTTCCTTCTCGTTTGTCTTATGGATGAATGTGTGCTTTAGGTCCACTTTTATTTCGCATATTTTTTTCTAGTTTGAGTGTCCTTGCTTCAGTTTTACACCTATGTAAATTTTTTACAGTTTGTTTCGGTTGTCTAAATAGTGGCCTGATTTTTCTCTCGAGCTTGCTACGTTTTCTTTTTTTGTCGTTACGGAATGTGGTTTTCAGCAATGCGTTTAGTTTCATTTTCTATTATACATAATATTTCTTCTGGAGTCCTCTCGTGAAGTAGCAACTCCCAATTTACTTTCTTTGAATTTATATTTAAACCTTCAAATATTGCTTCCGACTCTCTGGGATGCGTTTTTGGACCTCTGGTTGCTAATTTTAATTGCATATCGCTTAGGTTATCGTCAGAGAAATTTCCGTGAGGTCCCTTTTTATTTATTATTATCTCATTGTTATTTGTCAACACTAAATCCAAAACGTTCTCTTTTCTAGTGGTTTCAAGATTTCCTGGGTAAATGCATAATGTTCCGTAATATCTAATAGCATTATTGACTGGGTTCAATCATCTTTGGTAATGTTATCATGAAACTTCTCAATTATATATATATATATAAAACTTCGTCACTTTTCTTCCATGTTATGAACGGAAAATTAAAATCACCACAAATTAAAATATTTGGTGCTGGAATTTCACGTAATTTTAACATGTTTCCTCTTTCATTTGTAGCGAATTAGAATTCTCTGTCTGTTGTGTTTGGTGGTCTGTAGACGCTCAGAATGGGTAGGTTCCATTCTTTTCTATATTATAAAAAGGTAGTCCTGTTCGTCCGTCCGTCCGTCTGTGCTGTTTGATTTACTTACCTTCACCTCACATGTGTATGTGTTTTCCACGTAGATACAACACCCTCCTCCTCTTCAAGCAACTCTACCTGCTCTGTGTATGTTGTAGTCCAGTATTGCTATTTCAGTATCCTCGAGGCAGTTTTCACCTTTTTTGCATTTGTGTAAGTGTGTTTCCGTTAGCATATAATATCTATGCTGGTTTCCAGAGCTAAATTTTGCAAGTATTGTAATGTACAGTTTGCATGGTCAGTATACAGGCCTTGTATATTTGTGTATAATCAATTTATAGGGTTTCTAATCTTCGTGCTAGGTTTTCCTAAATAGTGGTCATTTCCTGGTCGATGTTGTTGGTTTCTGTTTGGTGTTATTGATTGGGCTGCTGCATTTGGGAATAGTGGGGCTGCGGCCCTCGATACTACTGTGAAGGTTGTATTAACGGTGGGGTGGTGTTGAATAGTAGGGTAATGTGCTTTTATTATTCATATTTCCTCTAAAAAATGTGCTTCATTGCCACTATTATTACTTCTGTTTAGGATGTGAGCTGTTCTTTCTCGTTCTCTTTTTTGAGTGAACCCCAATGTGAAAATATGGGCACTCCATATTTAGGCATTTTTTCTCTCTAATTGACTGTCTGCACATAGAAGGGTAGAAATAGTGGCAGTTTGTTCCGTACCTGTAACTTCCATTCCTCATCATGTAAAAACACACACACACACACACACACACACATATATATATATATATATATATATATATATATATATATATATCGTGCAACATAATACCATAGAGTGTTTATTATGTTGATACGCGCCTCGTCGGTACAAAAACCCATTTTACGATTGAAGTAAGCAACGCTAAAATACACATCCATAACAAAAGACAAGTCTATGCGTATAAAATTCCCCACTCCGATTTCGCCATCAATAACCACCGTATGTAAAGCATTCCTTTTTATTTATAAATAATTATATCTGTTCAGTCTATCATATTCAATAACTGACATTTAAAACCATCCAATACCCTCGGTACGGCTTAAATTCTATATTTACAGAATATATTTCAGTAGATACACCCAGTGATTGGAGCACTAATGGGACTCCTTTATATAAACATATATTTAACTGCATTACCCCAACATAAATATAGAAGATATGCAGAATATACGCAATGTATTATGATCTTTAAGGCGAATTGTCTTATATACGCAATATATTTGATTTTCTGTATGCTGGCTTGAACTAAGTTTAGCGGGCATCAGTTACATCTTCTCATAACTTGAAATTGGAGAACAGGACGGAAAGCCATCAGGAAGACATGTGAAGTCTTATGGCATTTACAGTGTTATATAAAAGCGCCTTTTTAGAGTTTGCTTCAAGTCATTTAATTACCTAAATACGAACTCCCAGGAATTTTATTTAACGTCCATGTATGAAGTTCATAATATTCACAATTGTAACCATAAATCTCTTGATAAGGGGAACAATGTCACACGCGCGCGCGCACACACACACACATATATATATATATATATATATATATATATATATATATATATATATATATATATATATATATATAGAAAGAGAGAGAGAGAGAGAGAGAGAGAGAGAGAGAGAGATATGCTCCTCGGTGTTGTGTGATCAACATCACTGTTTACGAATCCACTGTCTTCTGTTCGATTCCCGGCAATGGCAGCTCACTCAGCTGTTCATCCTTCCACACAATAAAAACTGGTTGACAGATAAATGGGTACCCTGGGCAGCCTAGTGCTTAGGACACTGAGCTGCTAATCGGGAGGTCGTGAGTTCGAGTCCGGGTGAGGACTTTGTAATTTCTGATCATTAGCGGTGGGTCTTGGTTCGGATTCCACGTTAAGCTGTAGGTCTAAGGTAGGGCAAGAAGCTTGACGTTCGTCAGAATGAACAGCACGGGCGGAAGCAAAAACTAAAGTTACCAAGGTGTGTGTGTGTATATATATATATATATATATATATAGAGAGAGAGAGAGAGAGAGAGAGAGAGAGAGAGAGAGAGAGAGAATTATATAACCACAAAGCAGGGGAAAAGTATGACAAGAACCAAAGAAAAATTTAAATTTTACAAAACAAATATGGATAAGTCAGAAAGAGAGATGAAAAAAAGTAGAACGAATAATATATGAATATTATCTAGCAAGATTATGCAAATATGGTTTCAAGATGCATGTATTATCATCCTAAGAAAATTATTAAATCTGATGAGGACTGGAACTTGCTGATATGGAGAAAGACGCAACTATAGTACTATTCTTTTATGTGTAGACATTCGGTTAGAGAAAGAGAATGTCTAAATATGGCTTAGACATTAAATATACATGAAGAAGAGATACGTTAAAAAAATCTCAAATTCCACATAAAATCAGAGCAGAGAGGATCGATGAAGAACAGTTTTTACAGGAAATGAGAATCATACATGAACAAGTATTATATCTTATGGGAAAAGATCTAAGTCCTCAGATATGTGTACCGCATTCACCTATCCAACATCAATAATTAAGATATCATAATGGCATCAAAGACCACCCTACTAGTCACGAGTGTAACGACTTATATACCCAATTTACCCATGCAGTGACACCAGCCAGGAAAATACGACAAAGAAAACCGAACACAAAGCCCTATTAATCCTTTATCCTTACTTTATGCAAATATACTAGGTCTTTACAGTGATACAGAACGTTGCAAATTACACTATCAATAATATCTACAAAATTTAGCTCAGGAGTCAAATACAGATATTATATAAACGCGAAAAAGACTGTGAAAACTTCACTGACGGGTCCGAAATAGCAATAAAGAACAACCGTTTCAGTACGGAGACTTTATTAGTATGGTAGCAAATATGGAGACAGATTTGGATCTATTTGAGACTCTCAAAGGAGGAAATTCTCAAATCAATCCAAATCTTCCGTATGTTTTCTACCATACTACTATTTTCTAGAAAGGAGATAGGAGACTGCTGTATTTATATGAAAAACACGTACGCAGGAGAAGTGATATCAAACAAATCAAACAGTACAGGTGAAATACTTATGAAACGTCAAACAATTAAACCTAATTTTTATGAAAGTATGCAGACCACGAGTTATCGCAGAAAATAAATTCAAATTTGTTCTAAATGAAGAAGAAAATACTCTAAAACTACACTTAAAATCCCAACCCAAATATACCATTAATTTATGGATATTTTAATTTTTCTTTCATTATATGAAAGAAAATATTTACTTATTTAGAAGTTTCATAGCAACATTAAAAAAAAAAATAGACCATGAAAATTGCTATTTAATTTTAATGAAACACGCGTAAGCCCAAATATTTGTGAAACGACTCGAAAGGAGAACGTACTGGACCTAATTTTAAAGAATGTAATGCAACGTTTTCTGACTATAACATAATCAAACTAGAAATTAAATTAAAACAAACGCAAAACTTTTTTTAGAAAAACAGGAGGAGTGTTTGAAGGGTTGAATATAAATTCAAAGGGAGTAAACTGACCAAGTATAAATGCAAAATTTAAAAAAAAATAATAATTGGGAAATGCTACTTCGAGGAAAAAATCCAGAAGAAATTTTACCAATGCTAAAACGAAATCGAACCACTGCTGTTGAAACGTATTCGGTAACAACCGACAAAGAAAACGTAGCAAATTCGAGAGAAAAATCGGAAAGCTTTTAATCCAATGGAAACAAGCGGTAAAAAATTTTCCCATACGTAAAACAGACTCAAAAAGACTGAAGTCAGAAACAACATTTTGCGAAACAGGAATGGATTAAAAAATTTCAAAATAAACATTCACTCACGAGACAAACGAGTAAGAAACACAAAGTAGCAGAAAACATAGCCCAAAATTTGTATATAAACTTTCGGAGAAGAAAATTAAATATAATCTGAATAAATATTCTCAAACTTATTATTATTATTATTATTATTATTATTATTATTATGGCAACTATTTAATCAAAAAATTAAGAGAATAAAGCAAAATCTAATAAACAGTGATTTTCCGCTATTTTTAATCGATAACACTGCCCAACAAAAAAAAATTTTTTGCTGCTGATTTAATTCTAAGACCTGTTTCTGGATAATATTGATGTGCTGATTTAAAAAATCACCTTAGATTTTGTCCATCACATCAGGTTTTCGTGCAATGCAATATGCCTATTTTGGGTGATCCATGAAGGGCGCTTATCAAAATTGATGATTTTTGAGACCTGTTAACAGCTGTTTTGCTGTTAAAATTTTATCTGTGGATAAGAAAACTGATGAAAGATCCGCAGTTCAGTAACTGAATGACCGAAACGGAGCAAGAGCTTGGAATGCTTTTGTGGCAGTAGTTAAGAACTTCCTAGGAAACAAAAAGTCTGAAAATTATAAAGATCTTGTAAAGGATTTACTTGTAAACTTTCAGCAGTTGGGATGTAACATGAGCATTAAAGTTCACTATCTCAACAGTCATCTGAATAAATTTCCAGAAAATCTTGGTGATGTTAGTGAAGAGCAAGGTGAAAGGTTCCACCAAGATATCAAAGTGATGGAAGAACGATACCAAGGAAGATGGGATACCCATATGATGGCTGACTACTGCTGGAGCCTGCAAAGAGATTGTCTTGACATCTCTCATTCTAGGAAGTCCTATAAGAGAAAATTTATCAGCACTGAAAAGTAAGAAAACAAGAAAAAGACAATGTTAAGAAAGCTGGTCCCGTGCTTGTTTTAATATGGATTCATTTTTTGCTTATTTAAACACTTTTAATCACTTTATGTCAATATTACCATTGTATATTAAAGTTCACTCCCTGCACAATTGTTTACTTTTCCATGCTGATTCTGAGTATGTAAAAACTTATTTTTTGAAAAGAAAAAAATTGGGCATAACCCTGGCAAAATGCGATATCTCCAAAATATCCGTATTTGATTGCTCGAAAACCTGACGTGATAGGCAAAAACTAAGGTGATTTTTTAAATCAGCACACCAAAGTTACCTAAAAACAGGTGTTAGAATTAAATCAGCAAAATTGGTGTTGGGCAGTGTAATAATATCATAAACCGAACTCTAACAAATTTATATAACAAAAATAAGGAGGAGGATGAAAATAAAAATAAAAATACAGGTATAAAATTTTACTTCGAAACAAGAAACCCAACAACACTAAAACATGAAGAAAAATGTCTAAACAATATATTAAAGAGGTACATAAAACCAATGGATAAAGAAAAAACTATCAATGTTAACATATACTATAAAAACAAAAAGTTATCAAGTCATTTTTCGACACGTAACAAAAACCCTGATAAGCAACATCATGTGGTGTACCAATTTACGTGTCCTATAGTTGACTGTACGTCGACTTACAGTGGTTACGCCACAAACCACATTAAAGAGAGATCATACCAACATAAATATCGTCCGAGTAAAATTAACGAACATTCCAGAGTAGATCATAAAATATTAAATTTAAAAAATATCTCACAAAACTTTCAAATTTTATACTCATCACATAACGTTCAAAAACTAAAAATTGCCGAAGCCTTTTACATTAAAATTAAAAAACCGAAAATTAATATAAAATTTAATGAACTTTCGAATATTCTTAAATTAATTTGAAATTGTATCAAATTTACAATAAAAAAATAAAAAAATATATATATTATTATATATATATATATATATATATACAGGGTGGGCGGAAAGTAGCTCCCTATTTTGGATTGGTAAAAAAATACGTATATTATCCATTTATTTCAGAAAAAATAATATGAAAAGGTAGGCATACATGGTAGGTTTTTTCTAAAATTCAATGTGGGCTCCAACTCTTTCCACCAGCTTCTGGAGCCGCCCAGGAATGGCGTCCACTGATTTTAGCAGGAACTCCGGCGGGATGGAGGACATGACTTCCCGAATTCGGTCCTCCAGTTCTTCCAATGTCCTCGGTTTGGTGCGGTAGACTTCTTCCTTTACCCACCCCCAAAGAAAGAAGTCGCACGGTGTCAAGTCGGGGCTCCTGGCTGGCCATTGATGTGGACCACGACGACCCATCCAACGCCCAGGGAAGTGGGCATCCAGCCCTTCTGCATCCAGCCCTTCTGCGCAACACCATGAATGCTGAGCGGTACCTTGCTATGTTGCGAAACGAGGTCTGGCTGGTTGTCAGCACATGGGAGAACATCGACGATCTGATATTTATGCAAGATGGCGCCCCTCCGCACTTCGCTCTTGTTGTCCGTGAGTGGCTGGATGCCCACTTCCCTGGGCGTTGGATGGGTCGTCGTGGTCCACATCAATGGCCAGCCAGGAGCCCCGACTTGACACCGTGCGACTTCTTTCTTTGGGGGTGGGTAAAGGAAGAAGTCTACCGCACCAAACCGAGGACATTGGAAGAACTGGAGGACCGAATTCGGGAAGTCATGTCCTCCATCCCGCCGGAGTTCCTGCTAAAGTCAGTGGACGCCATTCCTGGGCGGCTCCAGAAGCTGGTGGAAAGAGTTGGAGCCCACATTGAATTTTAGAGAAAACCTACCATGTATGCCTACCTTTTCATATTATTTTCTTCTGAAATAAATGGATAATATACGTATTTTTTTACCAATCCAAAATAGGGAGCTACTTTCCGCCCACCCTGTATATAACCCATTTTACTTTAAAATTATGTATAAAGCTCTGAAGATGTTCAAAGTATATGAACGAAACGCGTCAGCAGAAGCAAAAGTGAAGACAGTATTCTTAGCATACTGCAAATTCTTATCTAGAATTATTATTAAGAAACTCAGTACTGAAAATAAAAAACTGTTCAGAATATTGGAAAATAAATATAAATCCTTTATAATAATAATAATAATAATAATAATAATAATAATAATAATCTTTATTGAAAACGAACCCATTACATTAGATATACATTACATCCATACTGATTTACAGTCAATGTTGGGGTTAACTTTTAATTTTTGTAGTTTAATTACAGTATTCTTATCTGACTATGCCAAACCAATAAAAAAAAATATATATGATATCACTACATTAATTAAATGAACTGAAGAAATTAATAATAAGAACCAAAGGCAAAAAACATCAATAAATAATAATAGATTACGCCAAATCTGTAAGTTAGGAATCATCCTATACAAATTTCAGAGAGAAACACATTATTAAAATTATAATTTAAGAAAGAAATATAAATCATTTAGAGGTGCTTCCATATATATATATATATATATATATATATATATATATATATATATATATATATATATAATATATATATATATATATATCAGAAAAGCAAACATCATGCTTAAACTATATGAAAGTTAGTTTTAGTACTACCAATAACTGAGTATCGCTCAGTACTCACAAACACATACATAAAACGAGACATTGCAAAACCACGCAAGCCGTCAAAGATAGAAAAAACGAAGGATGAAGACTACGAATCACGATTTTAGTATCTGAAGTCTTCTTCCTTGTGGAAAGAAAACATCACCAATACATAATAATAATAATGTATGGAAAATACTTCAAGAAATATTATGTTCCAAATTTTAAAACAAAATAAAAACAGAATGGATGCAAAGGGCGAATAGACTGGGTATGAGCCATGTGATCGCAGACGGAAAATAGTATGAAAATACGATGCCCAAAACTCTTTAACGTATTTTTAAAAGAAATGAGGAACCTTCAACACAACAAACCGATTACATTCAAGAGCCAGCTGAAAAGGTTCTTGAGCAAAGTCCCTGATTAGCCATGCGTAGCTGACTACGAGGGCAGGATGAGCACAGAAAGCAACTTTCTTCTTCATCAAATATCCAATTGTGTCAAGATACTGTAGAGAGGTCGGCAACAAGTAGAGCTTAAACATATGTTAAAAAAGAAAGCAAAATATACAATATATATATATAAAACCTCGGATTTGTTTCCGCCCGAATTGTTCATTCTGACGAAGGTCTAGCTTGTCACTCCAACTTAGACCTAAATTTTAACTTGGAATCCGAACCACGCCCTACCAGCAGCCCAGCGTCTTAACCACTAGGCTACCCAGGGTACCCCTTTATCTACCAATACCAACTAATTTCTTTATTGTGTGGAAGGATGAACAGCTGGGTTTTGATGTGCGCCGCCTGCCGTCACCGAGTCTGGATCCCGGGTCCGATGGATTCATAGTCAGCTACGCTAACCACTGCACCACCGAGACGCATTGTATATATATATATATATAATATATATATATATATATATATAATATTACCTTTTTTAAAAGTTTACGTTTCGTTTAAATTTTAATTGGATTAAGTAGATAACTTTCTATTACTTCTTATTATTATTTATTATTATTATTATTATTATTAGTAGTAGTAGTAGTAGTAGTAGTAGTAGTAGTAGTAGTATTACTATTATTACTATTATCCTGTTACTATCGTAGTTCCCTTAATTAAGTTAATGTTAATAATTTTTAATTATCTTACTTTCATAATTTTAGTTTGAATGATAATTTTTGTCTCCGTTAATCGCACTTTAGAATATTAACATTTGGTTAATTAATCCATTTTTAATTGGTTAATATTTTAATTTTGAAGTTTACTTTAATGTTTATCATTTCAAAATTATAATTCATTGTCAATAATTTGATTTAAAAACTTCAAATATCAAATTTGCTTTCACTTAATTTAACAAAATTTTCGGAATGCGAAAGAATCTCGAAGCGTTAGAAAGAATTAGAGAAAAAAACATCATTTTGGGGATCTCCCTGTTCACGGTCTCTCTCTCTCTCTCTCTCTCTCTCTCTCTCTCTCTCTCTCTTTTTTCCCTGTCATACAACGGTTTAATTAAAAAGGATTCATAAAAAAACATTTTTATTTTTGTATTTTTCATTGGAAATAATTTTTTTCATTACAAAAGTAATGAATGGTTATCACTTATTTCTAATCTTCTGTTTTTCTCAAAGAAAATTCACATTTTACAGAAGTCGAGGCAAATAATATATATATATATATATATGGGATTGAACTCAGAATAGTCCCCTGAGGTTTTTTCATGATAAACACAGATCGTGCATGGAGCAAGGAACTCTTCTGGGAAAATTAAATCCACTATAGTCCGAATAAGTAATCAGAAATGACAAACACTATAGGTCTGTGTGTATCATATATATATATATATATATATATATATGCATTTAACTGCAATGACCACGCAGTATATAAATGAATAGAAACGACGTAAGTAATAAGGAGCGTCTCTGCACACGAGGAAGAGAAATAACGAATAAATGAAAAATGAGGCGAACCGCCCTGGAATCGAACCCAGGGCCTTCCAATTGCCGGTTGGATGCGCTACCATTACACTACGGACCTCGATCAGTCATAAATCGAAATTCTCCTACATAGGGCAGAAACCAATGCCCTGAGAGGGCACCCTCGCAAATCGTGAATATGTGCATTTAACTGCAATGACCACGCAGTATATAAATGAATAGAAACGACGTAAGTAATAAGGAGCGTCTCTGCACACGAGGAAGAGAAATAACGAATAAATGAAAAATGAGGCGAACCGCCCGGGAATCGAACCCAGGGCCTTCCAATTGCCGGTTGGATGCGCTACCATTACACTACGGACCTCGATCAGTCATAAATCGAAATTCTCCTACATAGGGCAGAAACCAATGCCCTGAGAGGGCACCCTCGCAAATCGTGAATATGTGCATTTAACCGCAATGACCACGCAGTATATATTGGTTTCTGCCCTATGTAGGAGAATTTCGATTTATGACTGATCGAGGTCCGTAGTGTAATGGTAGCGCATCCAACCGGCAATTGGAAGGCCCTGGGTTCGATTCCCGGGCGGTTCGCCTCATTTTTCATTTATTCGTTATTTCTCTTCCTCGTGTGCAGAGACGCTCCTTATTACTTACGTCGTTTCTATTCATTTATATACTGCGTGGTCATTGCAGTTAAATGCACATATTCACGATTTGCGAGGGTGCCCTCTCAGGGCATTGGTTTCTGCCCTATGTAGGAGAATTTCGATTTATGACTGATCGAGGTCCGTAGTGTAATGGTAGCGCATCCAACCGGCAATTGGAAGGCCCTGGGTTCGATTCCCGAGCGGTTCGCCTCATTTTTCATTTATTCGTTATTTCTCTTCCTCGTGTGCAGAGACGCTCCTTATTACTTACGTCGTTTCTATTCATATATATATACAGACTACAGAGTCATGCAAGAAGTAAATAGACACCCTTAATTTTATGGTAAAATGTATGCATCCAAATTTTTTTGCCATTATTATGACTAATATTCGTTTCCTACATTTCTATCCTTGAAGAAGGACTTATGCCAATATTCTCAAGTGGTCAAATTGAAAAAGACAGCTGCCTGTTCATGGAAGATGGAGCCCCATGCCACACTGCAAAAAAGATGAAAGAATGGGAGGAGCGAAATGGTATCAAACGACTTCCTTGGCCGAGTCAGTCCCCTGACATGAACCCCATAGAACACGTGTGGGCAATACTAGACAAGACTTTACGTAAAAAGCCCAAAAAACCAGCAACACGATCACAATTGTTGAATCTTTTACGCCAAATTGTTACAGCAAAATCTGGGCTGTCTATTTACTTCTTACATTACTTTGTATATATATATATATATATATATATATATATATATATATATATATATATATCAAAGCTATTGAATTCTCCTTAGTGAAACGGAGCTTACAGATGAAAAGAAGGACCAACACAACAGCAAACATTTTCGTTTATTTTTTATACTTGAGACGTTTCGACAAATCTTTTGTCATCCTCAGTGAATTATAAGTCTTAAAACCTCAACAAAAAAATGAGAAAAATTAAAATTACATCAATACAAAATTAAAATCATTAAAATTACATCACTACAAAAAAATTAAAATAATTTAATTTAATGATTTTAATTTTTGTAGTGATGTAATTTTAATGATTTTAATTTTGTATTGATGTAATTTTCATTTTTCTTATTTTTGTTTTAAGGTTTTAAGACTTATAATTCACTGATGATGACAAAAGATTTGTCGAAACGTCTCAAGTATAAAAAATAAACGAAAATGTTTGCTGTTGTGTTGGTCCTTCTTTTCATATATATATATATATATATATATATATATATATATATATATATATATATATATATATATATATAATTTTTTGTAGTGATGTAATTTTAATGATTTTAATTTTGTATTGATGTAATTTTCATTTTTCTTATTTTTGTTTTAAGGTTTTAAGACTTATAATTCACTGATGATGACAAAAGATTTGTCGAAACGTCTCAAGTATAAAAAATAAACGAAAATGTTTGCTGTTGTGTTGGTCCTTCTTTTCATATATATATATATATATATATGAAAATTATTTCACGAAAGTAACACGTGAATAATATTTATGACGAAATAACCACGAAGGAAAAGGAAACACAGAATAGTGCTCAAGCGCTTTCGTCTAATGACATCCTCAGGATGTTATATATATGTATTTTAGTTTAACAAGCTGCCTGGTTCGAACCAACGAGGACCCCCACAAAACTACAGCAAACACACACCGTACAGAGTGTATATATATATATATATATATATATATATATATATATAATATATATATATATGTGTGTGTGTGTGTGTGTGTGTGTATTTATATATATAGTCTATATATATAAGTTGTACATGTGTGTGTGTGTGTTTGCTGTAGTTTTTCGGAGGGTTCTCTTTGGTTCGAACCAGGCAGCTTGATTAAACTCGATTTGTAAAAATATAAAAGTCTCAGGACGTTGTAGAAAAGCTCGTAGGAAACGAATATACAGTGTAGTTCAGAGTCTGCGTTCAATTTGTCGGAGTTAAAGCTAACTTTAACTTTAAAAATAACTTAACTTTAAAAGATAACTTTAACCCATAGAATCGGAGGAATATATTTTGAAGCAACCTCAGGAATAACTTCATTTTTAACTTCACGGCCAATGTCGTAACACCACTTCCCATCGTTCAGCGAAGTTAAGTGATATTGGGTATGGATACTAGTGATATGAGTGACCGTACTCCGCGTCCAGATTATGTAGCGACTCGTAGTTCGGATACCACGTAAAGCTGGATCGTCCCCTCCGTTATATGACCTTAGATACTGCGAAAGAGGTTAAATAATCCCATTAACCAAACCAAACATATAAATAATTTTGCGTTAGACTTCAACTTAAAACTGTAAGTACCTTGACTTTAAATCCTATTTTATTCAGTGGTGGAAGTCGGTTTTATTTCTTACCTGTACTGTGTCCAAACTCCCAGACCTTACTCTTTCGTTGCCACATCACCTGAACTTCCAAACCTCAATGTTGCCATATCACCTAAACTCCCAAACCTCAATGTTATGTTGTCACATCACCTAAATTCCCAAACCTCAATGTTGCCACATCACCTAAACTCCCAAACCTCAATGTTATGTTGCCACATCATCTAAACTTCCAAACTTCAATGTTGCCATATCACCTAAACTCCTAAACTTCAATATTTTATTCGAGAGTTAACGTTGCGTGTACAGAGTCGCCACAAAGTCCCTTTGCAGTGAAATTACAGCATATTTGTATGTTGCCATGTTTTTCATGCAAAGAGACTTTGTGGCCACCGTATACAGTTTCTCCAATGTCAGATACAGAGCCTAAAATCTAATCCGCCCAATTTAAATCTTTGACTTGTAATTCATTCTCGTTAAACAACTATTTAGAAATAATTCACAGAAATGAGAAAAGTCTCGTGTGGCAAAAGAAAATTTACATTTTATTCTTTAATATAAAAACCACTGACGGTCAGGGTTACATAGTATATTATGACACTGTAAGAGCAGTTTGGAATCGGGAGTGAATGAGGGCATATTTGGCTGGTTCTTTTTATATCTAAATTTTGCAAGAAAATAATTCCAAAATGGTGGACGAGGAAAATTTTACCCCTGAAAATGTAGTGATATTAACTATTTTAGTCCTGAATTTTGCATTTATAATCGTTTCACTGGTACATTATTGCAAAATTACTGGCAGGTCTTTTGTTCTACTGAGTGAATATGCAGAATTTATTAAGTAACTATGGTGCTTACATACCTATTTAGTCAGGATGCGTGAAGGGTTCAATGCTTCTACCAAATTTACGATATTTTAAATAATTTCCAATTTAGAAAATAATTACTTGGTTTAGAGGCATGAAATTGGGTTGTTATCATTTGACTAGGCTTTTGTCCTCGAATTTAGATGAAATGCTACCGTCTCTTTTGTTCAATATCCATTAAACCAACTAACCACGCTGTGCTGCAACTGCAGTTTATCTTCAACCGATTTTTATGAAATGAGTATAAAAATTACACGTTTTTTAATTTTGTCCGTAAACTTCCTTAAATAAACGTCCTTAAATTTTTATTAAATCAGAAAGCGTTGATAATTAAGCCGTGAAATATAAGTCAATCGTGGTTATGTGGTTATTAGGAAAGGAAATAACAGTCGAATAGAATCGTAATTGAATTAAAGTAACAAAAAAAAAAATGTGTTTAAAAATTCATCTTAAATAGTGTTAATTTCATTTCTAGTTTTAATTCAAGGAAAGACTGACAGAGAGTAAGATGATTTCCTTCTTACAGAAAAGGGGACAAGTAAAACCGCTTTTAAAAGGACCAGATGATATAAGAATTTTGCCTTTACATAAACACCTGAACTGTTTCATTCATTCCTCAAGCAGAGAGGAAATTCAAGAAGAATAAGTAAAAAGAGAGTGGTGGAAAAACCTTCAAAATTGAAACTTAAATAACCACAACAATTGCTTGAAAGAGTGTACTAATAGCAGTGACTGCCAAACGTATAACTACCTTATCCACCCGTACGAAATGCTTGCTATAGGTAAAATTGTTAAAAACCACCGAAGAAAAAGCTTGTTAACAATGTGTCTATTTGCCGGTCTTACTTTTCAACCTTGTTTTCGCTTAATACAGCTAAGTTTAACTCCCTCAAAAGAAACTGGCTCTTTTTTAACTCGTTTATTCATCCCTATTAAAACTACATTAACCTCGACCAAAATATTAAAAAAATGTATAAACAAAGTCAGCAGCATACTAACAGGACTCCGCTTACATCTACGTCAATTGTACGAAAATAAAAACTATAGAATATAAATCCAATTGGGCGAAGATCAAACGCAAGCAGAGACATAAAGATATTTGAAGAATGAAGGAAATAACTTGATAAAGTAGTTATGCAAATGCTGAAAGTGAAAATATTACGTACACTGAAACAAGCACTTCACCTGAAGAAATTCACTTAACCGAAACAGAATAAAGAATGAACAACTAGGCTCATCAAAATATCTCGAAGCAGAGATGCTGAAGGGTCACTGAGAGGAAATAAGTGCATTTGAATACCAGATGGTAAAACAAAAGATATGCAAATATGATAAAAATAGTTTATGCAAATATGGTTCTTGTATGTATGTATGTATGTATGTATGTATGTATTATCACCGAAAGAAATATTTCATCCTGATGTAGGGAGGATACGGTCGTTGCACTAAACACTGTAGATATTTTTACTCAGATACGTGTATAAGTTCCCTATAACAGAAAGTGTATAAACTTGGTTTGTCCCTACTTTCACATCAAAGGGACGAAACGGAGAGGTTACTAAAACGCATCGAGCACAAATCAATAAACCTCCCCCTCTTTTTTTCAAGGAGTTAAGAGACCCAAAAACATAGATAAACCTTCTTACCAACACGGTTCTGAACCTCAGTACAAACACACAGAATGTGGCCCCTCTTTAACAAAACAAGTTGCATTAAAACAACAACAGCAACAAAACTAAATCACAACAACAAAACATAAATCAGAATAACATTATACTCAGTGGGTATACTATACAGGGTATACCCACACTACTTTCAATACTAAACCCAACATTGAATTCACAAACTCCAAAAATGAAATACACTCTCGTAAACCATTTTTGCGAAACAAAAATACGATGAAAGATGAACGCATCAAAAAGCGGAAAAAATTAACCTCAAATTCGTACAGCATCAGAGGAAATAAAAACATTTAAAGTAACTTCCGAGCCTCGTTTATTAATATATGTAAATGTACAGGGATTATATAACCAAAGGATAGATTACGAGTTACAATTTCTACAACATTTAATAGAGAAAACAAGTACAGAAATAATCTGTTTATCAAAGGCGCACCTGCATAAATACGAGATTCGAAGTGAAAACTGTACTGAAGATCGAAGTAAAAATGAGTAATATAATTTATGTAGAGTACATTGACAAGCTACAAAAGGAGGAAGATGTATGTATGTTCAAAATATCTACACAGGGGGATTAGTGGTAATTGCAAATCAAATAACACAGTCGGAATATTTGTACCGGAAATTAAAGAATTGAGTCTGATAAATCGTAAGGGTTTACAGTTCCCAGAAGACAGAAAATGACTAAATTTGTTGCAAATCGAATTGAAAATATATTAAAATCACTGATACCCACATTTCCAAACATTTAAACATGTTAATATGCAGAGACTTTAACTTCCTTTTCATCACATGGAAGGAGGCAGTGATGTAGTTTATATATATATATCGAAAATAAATTCAACCACAGTTGCTGTTGGATATGGAGAAATACACCCTTACTCATGAAATTACAGAGACTAAACGAAAGGAGAATTTATTGGATCTGATTATGAAAAATGCAGTGCCATGATAATTCATGTAGAGTTCAATCCAATAGACATTTCTTCTAACTATTGTATAACCCAATAGAAGTGCAAAGGCAGTTAGGTGAAAGTAAACACAATATTACTCGAAAGATAAGGAAAGCATATTTGAGGAATAAATCTGAATTGGAACAAAATTAAATGAGAACTCCTAAATTAAAAAATTAAAGAAATTAACCGAAATTTTTATTTGAAGATAAAACTTCAGAAGAATACCTCTCAAGAATAGAAGAGTAAATAAAGCCAATATTAGTAGAATTCATTCCGAAACTGCCTGAAAAAATGGAAAAGTAAAATTGAAAAAAAAATCGGAACAGTTTTCCACAAAAACAAAAAGGTTAAAAATGAAAACAAACATAAAAAGAATATTCTCAAAATTTTGGCATCATTAAGAATATTCAACGACATATAATAATGAAAATAATCCAAAGTATTTTTACACTCGCTTTCGAAAGCAAAACGGGAGGCGAAGTATAATAGAAATATCGGACCCCTCAAAAACAATAATAAAGATTACACAAATTATCCCAAAGAGAAATGAGTAAACTTCTTAATAGATCATTTTAATCTACTATTTATTTCGCCTAAACGGAATCCGAAAAGCGAAAATCGAGATGCACAAAAAACTAAGAACTGACTCAAACGGAACCTTCGTCGTAAATGAGTTTAATTTCTCACAATGGGACATAACTAATGAAGTATCTAAACTGAGAAACAATTCATCCAGAAAGCCTGACATGTGGAATACAAAGAAAGCATGGCGGAGCCATTATACAAATTGGGAAGAGCATCAGTGGACACTAGTCTGATCCCACACTCTTTAAAAAATGTGAACATTTTTCCCCATTTACGAAAGAGAAACCATACCTTGCCAAAAACCTAGAGACTAATAGCACTCACCTCGTATCTTATATACAAAATGTTTTAAAAGAAAACATGAGTTACAGATAAAAGAAAATGTGAGGGATAGGACACCAGTTAGAGAGAATTTTAGAACTTTATACCAAGTGGGGAAGAAAACGGCTATGTGAGCACAGATTTTGTTAAAGTCTTCGATAAATGTAACCATGAAATGTTTACTCAACAAACAAAAAAAAAATAGGCCTTGTTAGAAAACGGGATTTTTGTATATTTTTTAAAATTTTTAAATAAAAATTTTAAGAAGTAGTATAGTAAATGAAGTTAAATCAGAATTTCGCCGTTTCCATATACCGGGTGTTTCAAAAGTCCCTCACTAATTTGATTTTCAATTTTCTTTGCAGCTAATCGACCAACGACGTTCATCTTGTGGTAAACTCTTACTCAGTAGTTGAGAATTTTTTTGAGTCTACATTTGAAGTTTTGCTCCGTTTTCTTCTGCTACCATGCTGACTCTAGAGCAGAGGTGTAAAATCGCTGCATGGCAGGAGGTTTTTCAATCTGTGGTCGAAGTGCAGCGACGATTCCGGGCAGTCTATGGACAGCATTATGCACCGGATAGGAACACCATCGTCGCCACCCACCGGAAGTTTATGGAGACCGGATCCGTAAAGGACAAACCACGATCAGGAAGACCTCGAAGTGGGCGGAGTGAGGAGAATGTCGAAACTGTCCGTGAGGCGTTTACTCAGAGTCAAAGAAAGTCCATTCGGCGAGCTGCTGCGGAACTGAACATCAGCGCGACATCTATCCAACGGATTTTGCGGCGTGGTCTCAAGCTGTATCCGTACAAGATCCAGGTGGTTCAGAAGCTGGAACCTCAAGACTACGATTGCCGGGTGGAGATGTGTGAGACACTGCTGCATCACTACGATAGAGACCCATCGATCCTGGAGCACATGTGGTTCAGCGACGAAGCTCTCTTCCACCTTTCTGGTCGCGTCAATCGGCACAACACCCGCATCTGGGGAACTCACAATCCTGCGGAGATCCGTGAACATGAAAGGGACACGCCGAAATTGGTCGTCTGGTGTGCCATCTCCTCAGCTGGGCTGATTGGTCCGTTCTTCTTCCGGGATCAAGATGGAAATTCCGTGAACGTCAACGGAGACAATTACCTTCGTATGCTTCAGGAGTTCTGCATCCCCCAACTGTCAGCTGTAGCTGACATGCAAGAAGTCATTTTCCAGCAAGACGGTGCCCCTGCTCATTACTCGCGTGAGGTTCGCTCATTTCTGAATAAGCAGTTCCCGGATCGGTGGATTGGTCGCCGTGGTCCCATCGAATGGGCTGCTCGCTCGCCTGATCTTACCCCATGCGACTTCTTTTTGTGGGGCTACATTAAGAGCAAAGTGTACGCCACCAAGCCGCGAGTCCTCCACACACTAGAAGAACAGATCAGGAATGCGTGTGCTTCTGTTACTCCCGAAATGTTGTCCAATGTCGGCCAAGAATGCGTAAAACGGTGGCTCGCTTGTTTCGAAAAAGACGGTGCCCACGTTGAGGTGTACCAGTGACTTTCCAGTAGACTTATGAAGCCAAG
>JAJOZX010000917.1:527500-545000 GCA_023014485.1 Bathynomus jamesi
GTGGTATCATAGTGATGTTTAAGTGTTTATAAATGCATCGTCGTGATGTTATAATAAATGCATCGTCGTGATGTTATAGAAACTCATGTTTATGAATGGTGGTCCCTGTGATTACTGGTTATCAGTAAAAAGACACAGGAAAGTCACACTTTGCACTAAACTTTAGACTTGACTTTTTTCCTACAACCATGACTACTGAAGTAACGATGATGTGTATGACTGAGTGAGTTTTTTATGATGACTATGTGGTGATCTTACGATGGTGGTGGTGATATGACTGCATGATTTTTTTTAATGCAACTACATGGTGATGTTAAGACAGAGAGGGTGGTGATGTGACTGCATGGAGATGTGGTAATGCTTACATGCTTAATATAGTAAACACCGTTTCAGATTTGCATCAACAACTACAGTACTATTCTACAGGGTGATTCAAAAGCCAGGTTACATAGGGAAATACTATATTATGTAATGATACAGGGGAATAGTCACATCACATGTTCGATATGGCCACCGTTAACGGCAATGCACTTGTGCAGCCAGCTAGGAATATCACATCAATGCGCTCCTCCTTCGATAACATCTCATAACTCATTTACCTGCAAAGAAACAGAAAAGTCCTATGTAACCTGACTTTTGAATCAGCCTGTACATTGAATTAGTACTAATGCGTATTGGCTTAGTCAAGTTCAACAATTTTACAATGTCCAGTGTAGTATCATTGTATATTTAATATGTTGTTAAAGCTTACTGCTTATTAAATAATGATATCAATTATAATAGCTAGCGTTATACCATACTATATTGAATTAGTGTTAATGCATTGGCATTGATAATTAATTGGCTCTGCTTGTCTGGGTTGATAATCTGATAATTTGCAGAAATTAAAGCTCGAAAGCAGAGACTGTGAATCCTCTCTATTTACCTTTGATGAATAGGCTGAGCGTTGAAACTGGATTTCCTGTGTTTTTTGTTTAAAATAAAATGCAGTATTACCTGTTCACTGAATTTTTAATGTCCTGCATTTTTCTTATTTCCAATTTGCTTATGACAGTACTGTACTGTTTAAAAATCTACTTGCAAACATAATATATTTTTTTGTGTATTTAAATTTAAAAATTATTTATGTGGGGTGCCAAAGGAAGGATCCGCCCCGGGTGCCAAATACTTTAGGTACGCCCCTGGTTTGGTGTTATTTGTTAGACTTGTAATGTTTTTTAGTCTGTAGCTCCGAGTTGTTACTATATCTTAGTGGTTGGAAATTTTCTTTGTTGAACGTCATATTGTTGTCTTTCCTCTTCTGAATAGGGCGATATTTCTTAGGCATTGCTCTGTTATCTCCTTGGAGTAATGGAGTAATAATATTTGCGTTCATTAATGAGAGTAATAATAACACTGGGAAACAAATTTTAACTTTTTTTTTTGTTTCTTGGACGTGAACAGGTCGGTCTTATAGGATATTTTCCGCTGATTCCGAATATAGCCGTAGAATTTCTCTATCACCCAAGGTTACTGAGAAATTTGTATTTTAATATTTATTCAAAAAGTGTATAGAAGTTAGTAAAAATACTTCATAAAAATTATATTAGTGGCAGATTGGCATTTAAAATATTCTTCTTAAAACTTCTTTGTCACTGATTTTCTCTTGTAGTTTTCATTAGGAGCTTCTCGCATCAATGTCCAGCAGTAATCAGCTAACATTGCCGGATCCCACCTCCCTTGGTAGCATTTCTCCATAGTAGCTATATCTTGGTGGAACCTTTCTCCATGCTCATCGCTTACGTCGCGTCGCCGAGGTTTTCAGGGAAGAAATCTAAATGGGAGTGCAAGAAATGGATTTTTAGTGACATATTACATCCCAATAACCTATATGCTTCAATCATGTCCTGCACTATTTTTTCATAGTTAGAGGCTTTGATGTTCCCTAGAAAATTTGTGACAACATTCTTCATGGCCTCCCATGCCACTTTTTCTTTTCCTCTCAAGGCATCATCAAACTTTTGATCTTTCATGAGCTCTCTGATTTGGGGACCAACAAAGATCCCTTCTTTTATCTTTGCATCGCTAAGTCGTGAAAACTTTTTCTTCAAATATTTGAATGCCTCATCTTCCTTGTTCATTGCTTTGACAAAATTTTTCATGATGCCAAGTTTGATGTGAAGTGGCGGTAAGTATATTTTCTTGGGGTCAACTAAGGGTTCATGAGACACATTCTTCAGTCCTGGGATACATTTTTGACGAAGTGGCCAATCCTTTACAAAATAATGCGAATCTCTGGCTCTGCTGTCCCATTCACAAAGGAAGCAGCAGAACTTCGTATAACCGAGCTGCATTCCCAGAAGAAGCGCGACGACTTTTAAATCCCCACATATATACCAACGAAACTGGTCATAATTAATCTGCTGAAGGATGAGTTTCATATTTTCGTAAGATTCCTTCATGTGGACAGCGTGCCCTACAGGAATGGAAAGGTATTTATTTCCATTGTGAAGTAGTACAACCTTGAGGCTTAGCTTCGAAGAGTCAATAAATAAACGCCAATCTTCAGATTTGTGCTCATGACCGAGAGCTAACAGCAGTCCATTTACATTATTACAGTAGCATAAACCACCTGACGAGGAAATACTGCATCAGATTTTTTTGGCGAGTGCGGAACGCCGATATGCTTGTATCTTTTGCCAGCAAATTCCATTCACGTAACCTGGAGCCCAATAATTCCGCTTTCTTTTTCGGAAGGTCCAAATCTCTCACGAGATCATTCAGCATATCCTGCGTTATCATACGTGATTTATTTGATTCAGGTTGCTGAAAGTCTGTATCTTTAGTGTCATCAATTTCCATTGGTTCAACTTCAGACTCTTCATCCAGTGTCCATGACTTTGGGGGAGTTGGAATTGGGTTATCATCGTCATGTAGTACTGGTCTCATGGCAGATGCAAGATTTGGGTATTGAATTTTATGTTTATTTTTGGCAGAGAATCCTGAAACGTTAGTCATACAAAAATAGCAATCCGTTAGGTGATCCTTGGGCTCTCTCCAAATCATTGGTATGGCAAATGGCATAGATTTGCGGGTACCTTTAATCCAACCCCTAAGAGTGACGGCACAGGAAATGCATGAGATATGAGGTGCCCAGGATTTGTCTTGGTCACCTACCTTACATCCAAAATAAAGTTCGTAAGCCTTCTTCACGAGTGGGGTCATTGTCTTCCTCTGTGCCATTATGGTCAGTTCTCCACATACGTAGCAAAATGTATCTCTGGGATTAATACAGTTTCGATTCATGCTGGCGGAAAATTATTGAAATCACGGAAAACTTTTTGGAATGAAAAACCAATTTTTTTCTACTATGAAAAATTTTAAAATTTGAGCAAAACTTGAAAAAAATTTCTTTCTTTTTATTAAAAATCTGTTTGTTTAAATAGCTATATTTTTTAATGCAAAAAATACTATTAAATATAGTTAACCTGGAAAAAAAAAAAGTAAAATTAAATTAGTACACTTAATTTTAACTAATATTTTGGGAAAACTCTGAGTAAATGGAAATATTATTTTCTCGAAAACTATGGGTGATAGAAAAGTTCTGAAACCATATTTGGAATCAGCATCAAAAGTTCTATAAGGAATACTAAATAGTTTTCAAGAAACAAAAATGTTCCCTAGTGTAATCATTCAGGAGAGCCAGAAACTCTCAGGACAACTAATGCGGCCCATTGTTCCAATTCTTTTATTATTATTATTATTATTATTATTATTATTATTATTATTACCAGCATCATCAGGATTGAACAATGAACACCCAACCTCAGTGTCCTCACTTCGCTCATTGGAAAACGGTGTTACCCACTGAGTTAAGGACGCTGACTTTAATGAGAGTAGGGTTTGTCCTGTGTCAAGTGATTTTCTCCATAGCTTGGCGACACTCTTTTTGTATTGCTTCAGAAACATGGCACTCAATGTGTTTGGTCCTGGTGCTAAATTTTCTTGTATTTGTGATAGAACTTTAATTATGTCCCCTTCTGAGATATTCAAAATCTATTAATAGATTCGTATCCGTAACTGTTCTTGACTGATTTGTATCTACGTTAAGGATTTCATCAGGATTTTCTATTTTCATGTCGAGCTTAGGGATACTGATTTATAGGATTAAAGTGTTCCTTAAGTAGTCCTGTCATTTTTTCTGGATCATTTGTGTATTCATTTACCCCATCTTTAAACGGACCAACACTTTCTTTACATTTTATTTCCCTTTTCGCAAAGGTGTAGAAATATTCTGTTTTATTTTTGCTTTCTGCTACCTTGTTTTACTTCTCGTTCGTCTTGCGGATAAATATTTGTTTTCGATTCATTTCTCTATTTCCCATAGTTTTCTAAGAACTTGAGTCTACTTGTCTCTGTGGATATTTTTCAGTTTGTTTCTGTTTTCTAAATAACATTCTGATTTTCCTATCGAGTCTGCTAAATTTTCTTCTTTGTCTCTTCGAAACATGTTTCAACAATATGGGTTTAGTTTCGTTTTCTACTATACGTAGTATTGCTTTTATTTTTCTTTCAACGAAGTATCAATTTCCAGTTTACTACTCAATCTACAGGGTATCCCATAAGTCCCTTTACCCACGACTCTTTTCCTACTAGAATAAGGCGTGGGTAAAGGGGATAAAGGTATTTATGGAACACCCTGTACTTTGAAAAAATATATGGGTGTGTACGTGCGCGCGCGTGCGTGTATGCGTAAGACAAAGAGAGAGAGAGAGAGTCAGCACTTTTGTCATAAATATTTTAATAATTAGACAGAGAAATCCTTAAATGAGTGTCGTCTGGTGACCTTACAGAATGGAGGGGCACAAAGTAGCGGCAGATTTAGTTCGCAGAAATGGAAAGAGCATTATACTATTATGATATGTTATTCCATTTCACAGTTTTATATGAATAATAATAATAATCATAAGCAAAATGACAGTAATGTTCACTGAAAAAATTTAATCAGTAACAAATCAGTAACTTAGCAAATCAATTATTTACAAAATTTATCCTAAGGAAGTGTCTAATTCCTAACGTAACTTAACTAAACCTAACCTAACCTAACCTAACTTACATTTCTTTAGGATAAAATTTGTAGATAATTTATTTGCTAAGTTTCGTAAATATCTGTAGCAGTCCGCTAAACCGAAAAGACTCCTTAAATATTATTACTACAGATATGATATAAATACAGTACAAAGAATTGATAGTAACATACGAAAAATTAGACAAGTAATGCATTACAGTACAGGGTGGGCCGTAAGTCTCCATACATAGGAAAATTTAAACGTTTGTTTTATGTTTCAGATACCCTAAGAATATGCGTTTGACGAAAGAGCAACGAATTGAAATCATACTGATGGCTGGGTCGGGAAGCAGTCGCATGGTTGCAATGAACTTTAACAGAAAACATGGAACGAACATCACACACGACACTGTGGCAAAACTTATTAACAAGTTTCAGAAAACTGGAAATGTTGCAGATCAACCGCGAAGTGGTCCAAGACGTACAGCCACCGATGAAGACACAACAGCTACGATACTTACAGCGCTTACACGGAGTCCCAGAAAAAGTACACGACGGTTGTCTGCAGAAAGTGGTGTCAGCAGATCGAGTATCAGGCGCATTTTGAAAGCAAACAAATGGCATCCATACAAATTGCATATGGCACAGCATTTGAGTGAAGACGACCCGGATAGACGGATGGAATTCTGTGAATGGGCATTAACCAAAGTGAACGAGGATGCAAACTTTTCAACTAAGATCTTGTTTACTGGTGAAGCAAATTTTTACGTCAATGGAGAGGTTAATCGGCAAAACATACGTTATTGGAGTAATGCTAACCCTAACTGGCTGAGTCCGACGAAGATGCAAGGTGCCGGTAAAGTGATGGTGTGGGCCGGGATATGGGGTGACAGAATTATTGGACCAATTTTTGTCAGTGGAAATCTTAATGCCGAAAGGTATCTTAACATGTTGCAAGAAGAGATTTTCCCATCCCTGCTAAACGAGGAAGGTAACTTCCCAGTTTACTTCCAGCAAGATGGAGCTCCACCTCATTATGGTCTTCACGTGCGTCGGTATTTGGATCAGCAGCAGTTTCCGGATGCTTGGATTGGTCGGCGTGGTCCTGTGGAGTGGCCTCCCAGATCCCCAGATCTCACCCCCCTTGATTTCTATCTTTGGGGGCACTTGAAGGCCATGGTGTATCAGGAAAAGATACGAGGCATAAATCATCTAAAGGAACGTATCACCAACGCCATTACAAGCATAACGTCAACTGTGCTAATGCGTGTTCATCAACAGTGGGGAACACGTATTGAAATGTGTTTTCAAAACAATGGCAACCATGTAGAGCATATTATATAAATAAAACTGGTTGTCCATAAAAAAATGTTTATTTTTCCTATGTATGGAAACTTACGGCCCACCCTGTATATATATATATATATACACATTAAATCATAAATGGCATTAATACAAACAATTATTATTATTCATTTATTAAAAGAGGTTTCTGATTATTCCTAAACGCAATTAAATAAGAAATTCTTTTGATATCAGTGCTTAAATCATCCCATAGTTTCAGTGGGCGAAAATAGGTGATTTCTGGGATGAAGACAATCTAAGTTTAAGAATAACATGCCTAGTTCTACTCGCACTGTGGTATGGGTAAATTTCTTGATGAGTTACGAACTGTTTATCCACTGTAAGTTATTAATTTTGTTCATACTTTAGGGTGGCTATAAAGTCCCTTTGCATGAAAAACAAGGGCAACATACAGACATTCTGTAATATCACTGCAAAGGGACTTTGTAGCCACTCTGTATATACAGTATTTGTAAATGAAAATAAACTGTGCCAATTTGATTACATCATTGATCTTTAATAATTCTAACTCTTTAAAGAATACACTTGAATGATCATGGAACTCATCATCAGATAATATCCTTATTGCTCGTTTTTTAACAATAAAGGTAATATTTAAAGTGTTGGGAGCAGAATTTCCCCTTGCAAAGCCTCATTCTACACTCTAATCACAACACTGCTTCCCGCTAGATCAGCGAGGTTAAGCGACAGTGGGTCTTTTCAGTCGCTGAATGGATGATTGTTCAGATGATGTAATGACCTGTAGATGATTCTGATCTCGCGTAAAGCTGTATGTTCCCTCCATCACAAATGACCTTTGGATTACGATAGAGATTAAACAGCCCAGAACGTTATTATTATTATTATCATCTGTTTCATTTTTAATAAGAGCCCAGTAAAGCCAAAAGCTTAAGGGCCAAATTAAAATAAGTAAATAGTCCAGCTTCACAATTATTTATGTCATTGTAAATTGTAATACCAATGTATTTATTTTATTATTAATAAAGGTTATTCAGTTCAATTCAATTCAAGAATTATGAACACGTTCAAGGCTACTCGTGTTTCTGCTGCGATTTATTTCTAAATATTTTTAGAGATCTAACGAGT
This sequence comes from Bathynomus jamesi, assembly GCA_023014485.1. Classification (NCBI taxonomy): domain Eukaryota; kingdom Metazoa; phylum Arthropoda; class Malacostraca; order Isopoda; family Cirolanidae; genus Bathynomus; species Bathynomus jamesi. The sequence goes on from JAJOZX010000917.1 coordinate 534,999, forward strand.
ATAATGCTGTAATATGACTTATCAATCATTGAACGTCAATCATGAAACAATAAATATTTTTTACGTGGAAAACCTTTACAAATATCGATACAAAACTTAGATTAAGTAATTTAAGAATAAGAACAATATATACACACACCTTGGTTAACCTTGGTTTTTGGTTCTTCCCGAATTGTTCATTCTGACGAAGGTCAAGCTTGTCATTCCACCTTAGATTACAGCTTAACGTGGAATCTAAACCACGCCCCACCAGTAGCCCAGTGTCTTAACCACTCGGCTACCCAGGGTACCCATTTAACTACCAACCAATTTCTTTATTGTATGGAAGGACATTTCTTAATAAAAATCAAGAGAATTCTCAATAGGCTGAAATATATTAATTTAAGCAGAGGAGTGGCGAGCCGGCTGCCCTATTTCGCCATTGAAACCCTATGATACAGTCAACTTCGGCGTTAAATTCACCATAGTGGACAGAGTGGTGAATGCGCAGAGGAGATGGTACGGCCATGTGGAGAGGATGGGGGAGGACCGACTTCCGAGAAGGCTGATGTACGGAAGAATAGTGGGATCGAGGCCCCGGGGACGCCCAAAGACGACGTGCCTCAAGACGGTAGAAAGAGAGAATCCGGGTTTAACCTGGCGCCAGAGAACAGATCTGGCCAGAGACGGGGCGCAGTGGCGAGTTTACCGACGGGGGAGACGCATCGCACGGGACCCAACCTGGAGACCTCCAGATGGGAACTAAGTCTAGTAAGTCTATATTAATTTAAAAAATTAAATTTATAAGTAATCAAACTTCAGTTGTTTCTCATTTGAGACTTCGTGTGTTTGACTTTATTGGGTCTTTTCGGTTTGGCGGACTGCTACAGATTTTTACGAAACTTAGCAAATCATTTATTTACAAATTTTATCCTAAGGAAATGTAAGTTAGGTTACGTTAGGTTAGGTTTAGTTAAGTTACGTTAAGAATTAGACAGTTCCTTAGGATAAAATTTGTAAATAATTGATTTGCTAAGTTTTGTAAAAATCTGTAGCAGTCCGCCAAACAAAAAAGATCCAGATTGGGTCTTGATGTGTTTGACTCTATTAAAGTATTTTATATGTAAAATGAATAACACTTTATAATAACAGATAATTAATTATTTTATATAGGCCATAATCAACCTGCTTCATATTAATTTCTAAAGAGCAGTTACCCCGCATGCACCTCCTTGAAAACTAAACACGTAATGAATATTCAAAAATACGCTTGACATATAGTCTTCTAAGCGCCTTCATTACTTTGTGTAAACTAGCCAGTTTAAACTTTTTATGTTAAAAATCAGAGGTAAAGCAAAATTAACATGTTTATAATTATATTTAATGACAAAACATAAGCACCAAACATCTTTACAGGTACTTTATTTTAAGTAGAATCTCAGTTTTATAATATGATATGTTAGTCATATTATACAATATACTGTACAAGATATGGGACTCTGTAATTGAATTATATTTACTAGCTAAAGATGGGCACTACGGGCCCATTTAGCTAGGCCTATGGTCCTGCGTCCCTATCTAATTCCGGACAATTGTTTATACAAACAGGAAAAAGGAAACGAAAAAAAGTTCCTGTTTCAAATAATTGTATTTCCTTATTCTAACCTAAACATCAACTTTAACATACATCTAACATCAACACCTCATTCTAATAATCATCACCAGTTTATATAGTCTGTGAACGCTTCTAAAAATTCCATCCACGTTTGTGAAATCGAGAATAGTCATTTGGTCAATAAAACCATAGAAAAGAACGCAGCCATGAAAATCTTAAGCTTCGCATCCGAACTCATTGTGTCAAGATTTGTGAAGCTGCATTTAAAATCTAAGTTCCTCGTGAACTTAAAGTAAATATTAAGCTTTCGCTGCCTTAATAATTTCTTTTCAAAATCTTCGCTATGAAATTATTTACTGTGACTTTTTCGGTATGAAATTATTTACTGCGATTTTTACCACAGATAGATAGATAGACAGAATCAGCTCCATTATAGTAAAAGATATGGGCAAACTCAGTCTATATAGGGTGGCCACAAAGTCCCTTTGCATGAAAAATAAGGGCAACACACACATATACTGTAATGTCACTGCAAAGGGATTTTGTGACCACTCTGTATATAGTGTTTAAAACATTACGCCTGAGTTACCCAGTTCAGAGGAATGAAAAACAAATAAAGCAAAGCCACCGAACAAAATAGCGGATGAGGACCTTATTTTGATTAAAGTTGAAAGAGTTACGCTACTGTTGCACATTGAGTTCAGGGTTACATAAAAGTTACATTAAAATGTGTAATTGATGTACAATTTTTAGGAGTATACTGTACATCATATTAAAGTAAAACGAGTGTTTCATCAACAATTAATAAAACATGTTAATAAAATATGTCTGACTTCAAATTTTATTGCAATGGCCCTGGAAAACTTTTTTTTAAAGATATATCTCATATGTTTATTCAATTCCTCAAAATACGCATTTCGTTCGTTACTAGAAATCATGAAATTCATTTTAGTTATATTTAAAAAAAGTTGTTAACGGTTAACCAGCCAACAACTTTGCTCTTTCACTGTATTATAACTGCGTATATTTTAATTTAAATAAGGCGACTTCACAAAATGGAACTAAGCCTGAGACAGATGAACTGAGGAAAATTGAATGAAGTACTCGATGCTAGTTCGGTGCCCATTTGTTACCATGGCAATCGTGAAAGAAAGCTCAGCTTGCCCTCAACACTTAATTGAATGACGAAAAATTGAGTCGTGAAGGGACTAAATAAATCCTGTAAAGGTAAAGTATTTCATTATTATTTCGATGATACTACTACTACTACTACTAATAAATAATAATAATGAAACATTTATTCACAATTATTATAAAAAATAAATACAAATTTAGGCCACAGCCTCTACTGCCTCGTATGGAAAAGCTGTCACTGTCCTTAACGTGAAATATTGCTCTGAAAATACGACGATTCAGGAAATTTGCTGCACATTGTACTATTACCAATATATATATATATATATATATATATATATATATATGGTGCTCTTCCAATACGTGCTCTACCGTAAAATGTACATTCCAATATGTGCTAACTAACGAAAATATCACGACCTAACCTAACCAATCGTTAGGTCAATTGTACGCCCTTGACGATTGGTTAGGTTAGGTCGTGATATTTTCGTTAGTTAGCACATATTGGAATGTAAATTTTACGGTAGAGCACGTATTGGAAGAGCACCTATATATATATATATATTATCAGTGGCGACTGGCGTATAGGAGCGATGGAGCGGTCGCTCCTCCTTGCTTGAAACGATAAATATTAATTTAACAGATAAAAAATATATTAATTTTAAGATATTAAAATAAATATTCTTGAAATATATTTTAAAAATTCATGTGGCATATCTTGATTCATGAGGCATTTTGAGTAAGCCTTCATACAGTACATAATATTCTAAACTTATAACATAGCTTCAAACAGCGTACCGCTGTTTTAATACAAAATAATATTGCAGCCGAATGGAGCGATAGATTTTCGCTCAAGTAAATATAAATTATATTTTACTGTTGTAATGAAAATATAAGTACAATCGCGAATTTTTTTTATAATAACAACTTTATTTTTACTAATAGTTACTTCAGTAATAATGATATAAGCCATTTATGTGTATTTTATTGAAATTATTACTTATTTGTAATTAACTAGAATTGTACGTCTGGCATAGCCGCATATGTTAATACAAGTACTCTTGTGAGCGGCAGTTGGATTCGCGCTAGCCTATTGTGAGTCCGTGTTGTCGTACAATTTTATGAAATCGCACCCCCATACATTTATACCACGAGTCGCCACTGATATATATATATATATATATAAAATCGCTCCCAGCAGGGACATGTTTTGCACTAAGGGACTAATTCCCCATGTGTAGAGTAGGTACAGTAAAAATTTCATGTTTTTGTTTAAGTTAATAAAAAAAAATACAAACCTTTGGAAGTGTCACATGTTTATAAAAATCACCTGTTACACCTTATATATATATGTGTGTGTGTGTGTGTGTGTGTGTGTGCGTGTGTGTGTGTGTGTGTGTGTGTGTGAAGTTAGTTGAATTATAATTTTTCTTTTAACTGAATTGCGTTAGAAATATTCGTACAAATAATCTATAATAGTTACCGGTAACTTTATATTAAGCAAAACAAAATAAAGATATGAATAAATGCGGACATTTTGAAATTGTAGAGACTCTGAGTTCTTCGTCCAGTTTGTGTAGAGCAAGCCTGAGGTGATATGAATGTACTCGCGATTGAAACGGTGCATTTACGTTACCTTGGGGAAGAAACGCAAACTTACGGTGCATCTGGCTCCTGATGAATCGTGTGCCCCAGACCTGCAAAGACGAGTATTTAGAGGATCAACGCGGTGACGAGGCTTCTGTACGCGATTCATCGCCACACGAAGCAACAATGCTTTGATTTATCATACCCCAATGTGGAGTTTAATCTATAAGCTTTTCACGGGCAGGCGTCGTTAATTTGCACTGTAGAGACACTCCTGGCTTTATAGGTCCCAATGCATGATTCATCAGATGCACCCTAAATATATATATATATATATATATATATATATATATATATATATATATATAAATTCTATATGTTTTATATAAAATGAAAAGAAATTGTCCCCCATTTGAAAGAGGGTTGAAAGAAGCAGAATGAGTCATCAGTTTTACGTCGAAATAATTTATTTTTATAATTAATAAGTCTTCCTTATTAAAAAAAAAAGAAGTTCAGAACGCGTTATTAAACCATCAAAGGTCTAATTCACCATATCAATATATTATTGCGTTTATTTAACGAACATTGCAAGTAATATTTAACATGCAAGCTTGAGGAAGGCGGATCTAACCTCGCGGCGAAAAACTGAGGTAACACTTTTAAAAAAAAAGATGAGCGTATATTTCTATACGACAGGTTTAGTCTATCTCCGTGTTGCAACTTAAAGGTCAGTTCTATCGGGTAAATATCTCTAGTTATATATACTGTGTGTGTGTGTGTGTATATATCACACACACTATTCTATACGTTTATTTCTCGTGTATTTATCTTGCATGTAATATCTATCAATATATTTATCAATCTAATAATAATACTTATCTATTTTTTTTATGCAGAAAGGAGGGGCCAAGGGCGAACGCCTGCAAACCTGGCCCCCTCACAGAAAGAAAAGAAGAGAGCCAAAATACAAATATTATTTTTAACTTTTAATTTTGAGTATGAAAAGACTGTGTAGTGTGTAAGATGCATGTGTGTATATATAGTGCGGAATAGATGGAGCAGTTGGAATAGATGTGTGTTTGAAAGCATGCTGGAATGTTCACAGCCTCACAGGGTAGATGAGACACGGAAAAAGATCAGCTAAGGAGAACAGTGACAGGAGAAGCGGAAGTTCCAGCACTCCCTGTCTCCTGTCTAACGTCTCCCCTCCCCAAAGAGTACTTCACTGGTCGATTGGCGTCTACAATCTCCTTCTCTAAATGCATAAATATGAATAAAAATGTATTAATTACGTATTCCTTAAAATAAAGAAGCAATATTACGAGGACCTTTTTCAGTACCAGTTACCTCAACAAACCATTTTTATAATCTCTAGACTTGAGGAGGAGTTAAGCGTATATACGCTGCTGGGTCTAGTTAGTATAGTTGGATGGGTGACCATCCTCCGCTTTCAGATGTTGCAGCGATCCGTGGTTCGGATCCCACGTAAACATTACTGTAGATCCCCTCAGTCACGTGACCTTTGTCGATACGAAGAAGATTAAATGATCCCCAACCCTTTCTAAATCTTTAGACTCGGCCTTTGGGCTATGGCACTAATATAAACAAAACGCGACGTATATAAATGATAACTACAGCTTTTAAGAATGTTGCTAAGGGTTTTTGAACGCAACTGTATAACTATAATATACGTATTTATATTGAAATATAGGAGGCATTACTAAGAGGAAGCATTATTCCACTCAATTTTGGCATATTATTCCCACAAGCTTCCGTGCATTATAAACAATATATAATTTAACGTTTTTCATATTTTTACGGACTTTCAGACGACGATCACGAGCGTTATTATTACAGATATACCTAAATCATCCTTTTACAAAATTAATTCGATCTGTTATTCAGTCTGTAATACAGACGTTCCATTCGTCAATCACCGGAACGAATATAATACGAGCGGAAGCGAGACATATACCTCCAATCCGCCGTTATAATCCAGCGGAAATCATCCATTTTCGAGCCCACAGCGGCGATGTAAAATGACCTTAAAGCTGTATTCATCAAATGGGGACTAAAAACACGAATGATTGCTCTAGTAGAAAAAAAATACCTAATTGGAAACAGTGTGTGTGTGTGTGTGTGTATATATATATATATATATAATGTATATATATCGCAATGAGCATGCTGATCACGCGGGATTTTGCATAATGCAAAATTTACTAGAGGTGTTTTACGTATTAACCCTCCTGTACTCTAACCATTTGCAGCATTTAATTCATCTCTATCTGGTGTAGCACTAGGGTTCCATAGATGAATTTGAATTAGATGTCATTGGTTCGAATGCAGGGGGGGTTAATATTTAAAACATCTCTGGGCTCGAAAGTGTTAGGTGTTTCTCCGAGCATTGACATAGTACCTCGGTTGTATTACCTTTTTTGTCGTAGTTCAGTGGCAACGCCGGCAACTTCTAATCAAGATGTTTTGGCTCCAATCCTAGTGAAGTAATTCTTACATATATATACTGTATATATATATATTAAGTTTCGCGGAGATCAGATTACAGTAGATTAAGATGGTCATTTTAGATTGGTCAGTTATTTCCCACGTGACCAATTTCGGTCAATCAGTATCCTTGTAACAACTTTTCACTTTGTCAAAAAACTTTTCTCCGCGAACCTTAATTTCTACTCTCTCTCTCTCTCTATATATATATATATATATATATATATATATACAGACAGATGTGGAACGTAACCTTTTGTAAGGAAATGTACAAAAACTACGCCTTTGAATAATAGATCCCATTAAAGTTCATCTCTGTTTCAAGAATAATAAAAAAGTGACGTATTTAGGGTTGTTTTCTGATGAGGTAGAGTGACGTGTACTCCATAACTGCAGTCGAGCGCTCTGCGCGAGACTGTACAAATGCATAAAAATGATTTAATTTTAATTAATCTTTCCTTCAGCTTTGCCGTGGCTAACCTAAACGGTATTTCAACAAATAAAAAACTCTCATATTCCGTCCGTTACGGTCAAAATTAAGTAACACTTTCCAGACATCGTTTTGGTATTCGCGAATTTATGAATAAAAAAGCTATTCTATTTCTCTTGCGAGATCCTGAAAATGATCAGTTCACACTCAATGTCGTTCCCATTTTCCTCCCCGATTTGCGAGTAGAAATGCTTGAAATGAAATTTCCGAATTTGAGAAAGGAATTTTTCCCATTTGAGGAAGATCGAAAGGAAACGGTGACGCAATTGCGGGCTCGAGGGTTATTTTTTAATAAAAACCTAACTTAAAGTTGGAAATCCAACTGAGAATAGAAAGAGATCAATCCTAGAAGTGCTTCTTTTGAAATTTCTCCCGCGTGGATTCTCCAGTGTTGGGCGAAGAATAAAATGGTATTGACATTTAGTACTGCGAAGAGACCGCTAAGAATAAGTTGAATTTCAATATGCGGAAAAACATAAAAAACAAAAACACCGTTTCTTTTTAAAAAATCTATAACTTACTACTTACTAAAAGACCTTAACACTGATTTTGTTGAATACATGTGAGGCCCTCCTAGGAAGAAGTGGCTAAGCGACAAAAGTAAAAAACGCCAGAAAACGCAATTGGTACAATTTTTAACTACGTTTACTGGCGTTTTTTTACTTTTGCCGCTTAGCCATTTCTTCCAAGGAGGGCCCCACATATATAGTGTATAGTGATGGGGTTGTTTAACTTTCTTCGCAAATCTAAGGTCATATTATGGAGGGGACCTACAGCTTTACGTAGGATCCGAACTACGGGTCGCTACATAATCTGGACGCAAAGGACAGTCTCTCATCTAACTACAACCTAAATTCAATGTCGCTTAACTTTGCTGATCGACGGGAAGTGGTGTTACGACACCGAAATTTTTTGTATTGTTAAGTTATGAATGTGTGTATTTGAAACGTTACCAATTTGTACCAGTCGTCCATAACGGGTTAAACCATTTCGCTCGACTGATGACGAATACGACAAAAATAATTTGTTTTACGTATGCTCTATCGAAAACTAATTATTAATTTTATCCTAATTAATTACTGACATGAATTTCGTGTAACATTAGAATGAGGAACGTCGTGGAAGCGGAATTTGATTAGTATTTCCGCTGCACCCAAATACAAGCGGGTCCAACATGTGAAGGAACCCTCGAAATAAACAGTTTATGATTCTCCAAACACGATTGCCATTAGGTCAGTTATAGACGCCAAAATTACCCAGAGAAGGCTTCCGTCCACATTTCCAATTTGATTATATGAAGATAATGCTTGAAGACAGAATTCAATTTAGGGAATGACTTTTGTACCGCACTGTATTGAAACACTAATAGAAATTTTGTAAAACTAGTGTGTGTGTGTGTGGTGTGTGTGTGTGTGTAAGTTGGTGGTGTAGTGGTTAGCATTGCTGACTATGAATCCGCTGACACTGAGCTCAATTCCCAGTGATGGCAGGCGGCGCTCAGCATACCCAGCTGTTCATCCTTCCATACCAAACCAAAAAGATTAGTTGGTAGATAAATGGGTACCCTCGGTAGCCCACTGGTTAAGTCGCTGGATCGCTGATCAGGAGGTCGTGGGATCGAATCCGGACGAGGAGTTTGTAATTTCTGACCACCCGTGGTGGGTTCTGGTTTGGATTCCACTTCAAGCTGTAGGCCTGAGGTGGAGAAACAATTAGGGCGAAAGCAAAACCAAGTTTACGAAAACATATATATATATATATATATATATATATACATATAAATTTTATATATTATATATGTTAAACACAGACCGTGCATGGAACAAGGAACAGAGTTCCTTGTTCCATGCACGGTCTGTGTTTAACATAAATTTCTCAGGGGACCATTCTGAGTTTGTATATATATATATATATTAGGGTGTCACTTAAATGCAAAGTTTGAAATCTTCATGCTGACACCCCGCGAATCTATTCCATTGGTAAAAAAAACATGGTGACTGAAAAATCTTTTTATTTGAATAACTATAAAGGTCGCCCCCGCCTTCCAAAGTTTAATGCTTGCGCGGCGTCTCCATAATCGTTCATTAGATATCTATATATCTCTATATATGTGTGTGTGTGTATCTGTGTGTGTCTGAATATCTGAGAAATAAAGTGAACAATACTTAACGATTCACCGCTTCTCATTTCAGCTACGTGATTTCTGGTGATGGAAACCCGGAAGTGTATATACCTATTAGGGCAGCGGTTGATGAGGTGAAAGGATGCAAGCTTCCTTCCTACAGGCAAGCATTCGGTTACTTCCTTTACCTTCACCATGAAAAGAAAATGACAATACGTGACGCGTTGAGGAAGTCACTTCGAGCAGTGATGTCCTTCTGGGAGAAAGCTCACATTCCAACCAGACTCGAGACACACTGCGTCAGCAAACTGGATAAAGTCTTCGAGGAGTGGAAAGGACTCAAAAAACACGCCTCAAGGACGAGCGATTCACACAAGACGAAAGAAAAAGAATTCATTGAACGCCTCGATCGTCTCTTTGACATCGCCCACGCTGATTGTGAGAAATTGGTCAAGTACCCAGAGGATTGGGAGTTCCTTCAGCAGCAGCCAGAAAGGACGTCCAGGTTCAATGGCAGGTTTGGACATGACCCATCAGCGCCAAGTCAAAGATTGTACTCGACGTCGGGAG
>JAJOZX010000917.1:550000-565000 GCA_023014485.1 Bathynomus jamesi
TCAACAATTTAGGAACGAGAAAGTGTCGTTGAAACGCCGTATTTAATCTTATATTTTATTTAATGAGTGACACTCGTTGTTTCGGGAAGTAAAAACACTTCGGCAATTTTATGCTTTCATCGTTTTACAATGGATAAAATTAGATTTGAACGCAGTTTTCGCGCAAATGTGAATATCGGTCTATTTAATGAGTTAGTACTATTGCAACAAACTCCTATTACTATTAATCCATGTGTGTGTGTATATATATATATATATATTCGACAGTGCAGTATTATTTCTAATCAATTGTATATATTTTTATCCTTAGTATATGAACTGTCATTGTATTAATAATATTTGTCATATGGACTATAGTCTGCCAATAAACCTTTTCATTTCATTTCATTTCATTTCATATATATATATATATATATATATATATATATATATATACAATATACATACATTACATATATATATATATATATGTAATTGAAACTGTGGTTACAAAAACACAAGCAAGTTGTAATAAATAATTAAAACGTGAAAGAATGAATCATAAGAAAATAAATTATGCCACGTATTGTTGTGTGGAGAGACCGCCATTCCTGTCGTATGTGATCTAATTCATAGCTTTGCCTTTGTTCGTTGTTTGCGCGTAACTTTATGCGCGCAGTGAAGCAACGGTCACATTTTCAAAGTATGTTTTTATAATTATATATTTATGTACAAATGGTCAATATATACAGTGTAACATATAACCTATATTATATATATATAGGGTGTGCCAAACGTCCTGCTTCATAATGTACAACATGATATTAGCCTTTGGGGGCAGGACTTCTGGGACACACTGTATATATATTTTTTTCTGAAGGAGAGAGAGAGAGAGAGAGAGAGAGAGAGAGAGAGAGAGAGAGAGAGAGTTCCATTTATGGAGTTGAGGACTATATTATTCCTATTTCCGCCGTCGAGTTCATGGGGTGTGAGAAGGTCAGTATAAGGAAAAGGAAAGAAGCATCGAGATTCAAGTCATCTTCGCGGGGCTCAGCTGGGTTTTGCGGCCCCGAATTGCCTTTTAATATCATATTCATGACTGGTGCCGCGATCTCGATACGCGTCTTATTGGCAGCACGATCGCCTCTGCGCCCGAGCATAACAAGCTATGAAAGATAAAAGCCGCGAGATGAAATGGCACGAGACTGGCCGAATGAAGGAAGGGAGTCACACACACTGACCGAATGAAGGGAGGGAGTCACACTCTAGCCGATAGAAGCGGTTAGAAACCTTTTGGCTATGAAAGACAAGTTTGTAATATTTATACTAATAATTTATTAGATAAGATTTAGTAATAATTTGTAATGATTGTAAAATATGACGTTATTAGATACCTTTTGATAAATATGACGTTATTATATACCTTTTGATATGACGTTATTAGATACCTTTTGATACATATGCGGCAGAGCTGGGCATTTGCGGCATATTTTGCGGTACTGCGGTACTGCGGTACTACCGCAAACCGCAAACCGGAACCGCATAACGCAGTACCGCAAAGGATCGCTGAAAGTACCGCAGTACCGCTACCGCATTCAAATTTCCGCGTACCGGTTTGGTGCCGGTTTGGTAGTTTGGTAGTACCGCAGTACCGCAGTACCGCAAAATATGCCGCAAATGCCCAGCTCTGCATGGCATATGTATCAAAAGGTATCTAATAACGTCATATCAAAAGGTATCTAATAACGTCATATTTATCAAAAGGTATCTAATAACGTCATATTTATCAAAAGATATCTAATAACGTCATATGATATGACGTTATTAGATATCTTTTGATAAATATGACGTTATTAGATACCTTTTGATAAATATGACGTTATTAGATATCTTTTGATAAATATGAACCCTTTCAGTATTAAAACTCGTATAATGAAAAAAGGTTTACAGGAACGTTTTATCGTAGGAGATACGTGCAGCTATAGAACTACCGTATTGCAGGATAACTGACATTAGATAAAAAAAGAAAAGAAATTAAAATAACAAAAACAACTTTTATTTCAACAAAAGTTATTAAAAACTGTTTGTCAACAAACAAATTAAATGTAATTTAATAATGAATACAGAACAGATACTGCATACGTATTTCGTATGTGGTTCAGTTTGTGTAAAGCAAGCTTGGCAGTATATGAATGGATATACTCATGGTTGAGGGAGTTAAAAGAAACGCATTTATATGAAGTCAAAAAGGAAATATAAGTATAGTGTCTTTGGTCTACAAATACCGTTTATGATGTCCATAATCCAAGGTAGCAAAATGCAAGTTAAAAGTAGAGTGATTAAGGAATGGTTATAAAGAAAATTCACTGTAGTATTTCCTCTACAGTTGGTGAGTGAGTTACGTACGGCAGTCACGTGGTGGATATCTTTGGCGATGATACTACTAGCAAGGAGTGGAGAGAGGTACAGTTCTCCGAAAACAAATGTTCGTCTAAAAACGTAAAATTTCTAAAATGCATACAAAATTACTAATTGGTAATCTTATGTTTTTGGCTGGATTTTTTTTTTTTTTTTTTTTGGTGACAATAATAAGATTTGAGGAACAAATTCCAATCATTATCAATTAGTAAATTTTAATGCTCTTTAAAATTTCAAGTTTCTGGGCGAACTTTTTTTCTGAAACTGTTGGCTACCTTCTGCTCTCATCCTGCCCTCGCATAACTTGCACCATACAAATGGTCAGCGACATAATCCAGAAATTTATCAAGTCGATTTTTTAAAATATTTTTTAATATATATATACATATACAAGAGAGAGAGCCAAATAGTTTGAACTAGTAAAATAATTATAATGTTTCATATCGTATGGAGGAGAATGATTTTTTTAATTGTGTGCATGCAGTAAAAACATTCCTTTCTAAAAAAATGCATTCATTACTGATTAAAAAATATTCCTTAGAAAAAGAATCAATTTCGGACAAGATATAAAACTGACGTCTCATATAACATTTCTTTATTAAGAACAAGATATATCAGCACACGATTTCTATAATACAAAAACGTAAACTTAATTATAAAGATAGACGCATTTCCTACATGGACTAAGAAAAAGAAGGCGAAAAAAATGAAAATTTAAATAAAACATTATATATATATATTATATATATATATATATATATATATATATATAATTAAAATTTTATTAATAAAAAAATTTCAGATCGAGATAAAAATTATTTTTTTAATTTCTTTTACTCTCAAAACGTTTTTAGTTTTACTTGTGATCAAATGTTACGAAAATTATAAACTCAATTGGGATGTCACGGTTGGTCAAACTCCGAAGATTTACAGACAATTTTTATGGCGGCATAAAATGCCTTGTAAAGCCGTTTCTCCAGTTTTTTCTCAAAGGATTTTGATAGCAGTTTTGTCCATTCGGAAAGGACCTGCTGCAAAGGACCTGCTGCAAAAGGACCGTTTCCTAAAACTTTAATATATCGGAGAGTTAGCTTTTAGACCTTTGTGCGATTTTCAAGTACGTAAAATGTATGAAAATTGTAATTGTTTTCGTAATTAAATGGGTAATTAAGGGGTAATTACGTTCTAATAAAAATTATTGTAATTATTATCAATAATAAAATAAATGTTCCAAAATTACTCGCGAGTAAATTACACGACTTCCTTTAATAACCATTTTTATAGAAATTTAGTACCCCAGAACCTCCTCGTGCTTCTTCACTCCGTGGTTATTAAAACCAGCTTTTTATCAGAAGGTTCTTGGTGAGATTCATAGTTGAAATATAAAACAATGTTTATTGGAAGTGAGGAAGGGTTCATCAGTTAATGAATCGTGGAAAATATTAACGCTTCAGAGTTAATTGGATAATTGCATTCTGGCAAATCGAACGAATGTCAATAAAGGACAGCAAATGATATCGAATCAAGCAACCTCAGTCGTCATTGCAAGCAAATTGTTTCAGAAAAAGATATACCATTGTCACTTTTCATTTTCCTCGTTTTGAAGATGAAATAATTTAGTTAGAAATTGAGAAAAAAGGGTCACTTTCTTAATTTTACCCAATGACTTCATTTCCCCATCTCATATATATATATATATGAATAGAAACGACATAAGTGTTAAGGAACGTCTCTGCACACGAGGAGGAGAGATAACGAACAATGAAAAATGAGGCGAACCGCCCGGGAATCGAACCCAGGGCCTTCCAATTGCCGGTTGGATGCTCTACCATTATGCTACGGACCTCACTCAATCACAAATCGAAATTCTCCCACATAGGGCAGAAACCAATGCCCTGAGAGGGCACCCTCGCAAATCGTGAATATGCGCATATAACTGCAATGACCGCGCAGTATATAAATGAATAGAAACGACATAAGTGTTAAGGAACGTCTCTGCACACGAGGAGGAGAGATAACGAACAATGAAAAATGAGGCGAACCGCCCGGGAATCGAACCCAGGGCCTTCCAATTGCCGGTCCGTAGCATAATGGTAGAGCATCCAACCGGCAATTGGAAGGCCCTGGGTTCGATTCCCGGGCGGTTCGCCTCATTTTTCATTGTTCGTTATCTCTCCTCCTCGTGTGCAGAGACGTTCCTTAACACTTATGTCGTTTCTATTCATTTATATACTGCGCGGTCATTGCAGTTATATGCGCATATTCACGATTTGCGAGGGTGCCCTCTCAGGGCATTGGTTTCTGCCCTATGTGGGAGAATTTCGATTTGTGATTGAGTGAGGACCGTAGCATAATGGTAGAGCATCCAACCGGCAATTGGAAGGCCCTGGGTTCGATTCCCGGGCGGTTCGCCTCATTTTTCATTGTTCGTTATCTCTCCTCCTCGTGTGCAGAGACGTTCCTTAACACTTATGTCGTTTCTATTCATTTATATACTGCGCGGTCATTGCAGTTATATGCATATATATATATATATACGACGGGCGGTACAAAGGGCGGTACAAAAGTAATGGTTCTTATTTTATTTCTCACTAAATATAATTCAAATTATAATGAAATTACAAGGAATATGCATACATACGTGGCAAATATATATATATATATATATATATATATATATATATATATTATTTGTGTGTGTGTTTGCAGGCATTTCCGTTCCGGTGCTATGGAAAGCAGAACGAAGCTGATTTTTTGAGTTTGAGAGGAAGTCAAATCCCGCGTGTGGCGGTTGGTTTGTTTCGAAAGGAATTAAACGGTAATGGACGTGTTTTGACCTCGTCAATTCCTTCGGGATCCATTTTGGAGGAGGTGAAAATGAAATGGGAATCCCCTTTCATATCTTTTCTCATAAACATTTATACGTGACTATCATACTTTTGGAATACTGTAATGCATATGTCACGATAAACATAGGAACACATGAAACATTGATTCAATAAGCTGAGTGTGTATATATATATATATATATAAAGAGAGAGAGAGAGAGAGAGAGAGAGAGAGAGAGAGAGAGAGAGAGAGAGAGAGAGACATTAGTTATCAATCTATAGGATGGGCAAAAGGTCTGCACACCCGCTCTAACATAAGAATTAGATACGCAAATATTTTGAGAGGGTGCCTAAACTTTTTGCTCATCCTGTACTGTACAGTACATGTAAACAAAGAGATGAAAACAGACCATACCATCATTAAAATATAGGCTATTTACAACCACATTTTTCTGACATGTTAATTAAATACATATATTCTGTTTTCCGAGTACTCTTTGACCTTGGTCACTTCTTCTAGTATAACCACTGGAAATCCTGGTTCAAAAGTTGGTTCTAAGTGGAAAAAATCAGTCACGGATTTGATGCTGGACATCCCACTGGGGGTATTTATTGGCTTCTGAGTACATTGTTTACCTGGAGATCAATGGTAAAGATGAGCATTGGTGAGGTCAAGGAAGAGAAATGGTTTCACTCGCCTCAAAAGGTTAAAAAAACTTTCATTTGTAAATAATAATTATAGTAGGGTTAGTTTGTTTTTAAAAATATAATACATTTTGGATTTAATTTTTATTGTTATTTATTTATATACACACAGTTTAAGTTTGAACGCATGCTTTAAACTCTCTCTCTCTCTCTCTCTCTCCTCTCTCTCTCTCTCTCTCTCTCTCTCTCTCTCTCTCTCTATATATATATATATATATATATATATATATATATATTATACACAAAATTTATTCCGCACCAGGATTCGAACCCGGATTCTCTGACTCCGAGATGCGGGCACTAACCATTCGGCTACGATAAGATAATGTCGCCATGTTGTTGTTAACTTTTATCTTGTAGCCGAATGGTCACTGCCCAAGTTTCCGAGTTAACCCTCCCGCAGTCGCGGTAATAGCAAGCATTTAATTCAAAACTCTCTAGTATAGCACTCGGGTTTCATACAAAAACCATGCTCACTAGTGCGTGTTTATATATATAATATATATATATATATATATATATATATATGATGAATAAAACCACGAAGGAAAGGAAACACAAAACTGGTGCTCAAGCGCTTTCGTCTAATGACATCCTCAGGAACGCTCATTAGACGAAAGCGCTTGAGCACCAGTTTTGTGTTTCCTTTCCTTCGTGGTTTTATTCATCATAAATATTTTTTACGTGTTACTTTCGTGAAATAATTTTCATATATATATATATATATATATATATATATATATATATATATGTTTGAAGGGTTCGTTCTTGGGGAAGCGCAATTTAGTGAGAAATAAGAGGACGAATAGACGGTACATATTGAAGTTTTATTGACAAATGTTTCGGAAGGAATGAATGTCCATCATCAGTACAAATAAGTTAAAAATATGATGTAAGAAAAATAATTAGATACAATGAACATATATATATAGTGAGAGATGATAAAAATACATTATTATAAAAAATTATAAAAAATTTTATAAAAATTAAAAAAAAAAAATATAACGTGATTAATTGTAAAATAATAAAAAGAAAATATAAAAAGGATAAAGTGACAGTTGAAATATACAAATAGTTAAACAGGGATGGCAAATAGACAGTAAGTTAACACTGAATGCACAAGTTAGCTTACGAGGTTCTAAAGAAATGTGTGATTAGACAAAATGCAGGAGAATTGGCGATTGGATGAGTGGATATAAGATAGAGAGAGAGAGAGAGAGAGAGAGAGAGAGAGAGAGAGAGAGAGAGAGAGATGTGTAGCAAAATAGCGTAACAATTAATCTTTGTAACAATTAATCAATGGAATAACATATTTATGATTTACGATCTACGCACTTTAGAGACTTTTTTTTTTGTTATATAAAGAAATTAATCCTTAAATTGATGAGGAAATTATTAAAATATTATATATTTGCCAATACAGAAAAGCAAACCAACCGAAATCCAAATATATTGTAATTATTGTAATTATTTGCCAATACCGAAAAGTAAACCAACCAAAATCCAAATATATTGTAATATTCAATTCTATAATGTATTGATCAGTGACTGTCAACAGCGAGCTAAAGTCTGCGTACTTGGTAATCAAGCATTGTTTCATCAAAGCGTAAGTAACCAATGCTTACAAGAAGAATAAAAGCTTAGATATTAATTTTTTTTTTTGTATTAAGAGAAGCAATAAATCAAGTTTGAAAGAGATGTTTACTGAGTTTGTTTTAACTGGTTTGTTATGCCATTATGATACTATTAAAATATTGAAATTACATCATTTTATAACTTTAATATTTAATTTGTCTTAAAAGCCCAGCAAACCTTAATTCAAAAAGCTCATACTAACGTAGAAAATGTTACATCCAGTTTTTCAAATTTTGTTGAAATGTAAATGGTATATGGTGAATAAAAGGTTCAACAAGGTTGAATATTTTTTTATAGCTATATATATATATATAGGCATGCTGTAACTTAACCTTTCAACCAATAAGGTACGAGTAAATAAAAAATGTAAACATTTTGAGTTAACCCAGATTGGAACTTTGTCGTCTATCTTGGTCTCTTCTCTTCAGAGTCTGCGAAGTCTGCAAGCAAGTCCGTTGCTATTACTTTGTCAGTGCTGTTCAGTGTTCACACTTATATTCGATGTAGTTTGAGTGTTAATATCATATCATGTTCCTGGTCAAAAATGAATTTGGAGACATTCTATCCAGTAATAACTGCAGAACCACTGTAGTAGCTTAACCGATTTCTTAAATATTGTGTTGACTTCATTATCAGATGTAAACATCCCTAAATCAATTGGATTTTTTAAATTTTTACTCCGCTGATCTATGTATATATTCATACAATATATAGTTTCTGAGTATATAAAATAGTAAGAATATAAATCAATTACTTACATTTATATACGATTAAAACATAAGCAAATAATAAAACAATTTTAATCACAGTATTTTATTCAGAAAATTATAGAAGAAAGAAATATTCCATTTTCTGTATTGAATCACATTTGGTAACACCCACAAAAATATTAGGTTTGAATGGAAAAACGTTTGGTCACATTGCTGCATGCGGGCCATTTTGCGGGTATCCTCCTATCAACCATCATACTCTTTGATGTCCAGAGACAGAGTTGGTGATGCTCCATCCACACTGTCTCTGCACTTCACTGTCAGAGAGACGTAATTTGAGTGTGTTCGTGTCAAGATATTTGTCTCAGCATTAAATGACTTTTATAAATTCTTGGAGAACGAGTACGAACTGCTCGCTGAGTTATAATTTAAAAACAGTGAGAAGTGATTTTAATGAATGAATAGGATGTACAGCTGGGTTTTGCTGCGCGCGTATATATATATATATATATATATATTTTAACTGCAAACATTTGTTCGTTCTCCCTCCTCATCTTGTGCGGAACGCTCTTCTACACAAGCGTCGTTATTTACATTATATATATATATATATATATATATATATATATATATATACCCAGCGAAAGAAATAAGGTTTGAGTAAAATTTTAATTCAGACACAGCTCCGACACATATTTTCAGATCAACGAACGTCACTGTGACGTCTCCATGACGTCCGCTGATTGGAAAATGTGGGCGTGGCTTTCGGGCTTCAGGGAGCACTGTCTGGATTGTAAAACTTTACCATAAAGAGAAATAACTTTGCATATGGTGATTATGTTGTTTTAATAAGTCTTCCAACTGAAAAATTAACATATTTTACTGAGATATGTGAAAGATTCACATGAATAAGGTTGGACTGAAAAACACGTCGAATTCGACTTATTTTCTATGCGATTTTGCTTTAGTTCGACTGATTTCGATTCGATTTTGTTTTAGTTCGACTTTATTTCGGTCTGGTCAAATTCAAACTTATTTCACGTCAACATAATTCTAGTGAATTCGACCTAATTCCCGTATAACTATTTCCAAGGGCGAACCACTTACGGGCGTGGGTCTTCTGGCAGAGGGTGATGCTCTCCAAGACTCCTTCTTCGTTAAGAGTGACTCCTGTAACAGCAAACACCCCTCCGACAGAGAAGTAAAGCAAAGAATGGCTCTACTTTCTCGTGTGCCAGATAGGAACACTGTTGGATTGTGGTTACTCGTAGCTTCCAAGCTTTGACTAAGTGTATATCTTTTTCTGAAAGATTTTAACAGAATTTTTTTTTAATACAGGAAGGAGGGGCCAAGGGCGAACTCCCACCAAAGCGCCCCCTCCCACCCTGATAAAAGAAAAAGAAAGCCACAGTCAAGGTTCAGGGTTTTGGAAATTAATTACTAGAATTTACTAGATAATAATTTTTTATTTTAAAAGTTCATCCATAAGATGGTGACAACCTAGGTAGGATGCAGGAATTAATTTTCACAATTAGTTGTACACAATTTTAGGAAATGGTTGGTTGGTTGGTTGATCCGTTTAACATCCTCCGTCGTACGGGCAGCACTGAGATAGAACGTAAGGAAAATATGGACCGTCCTTTCTACACAAAAATCAAATGAAAAGTATGTTGGTAAAAGAAAAATTTTTTGGTAATATTGTGTTCACATAATTATTAAAACTAAAACACAATAAATAGTTCTCTCTCTCTCTCTCTCTCTCTCTCTCTCTCTCTCTCTCTCTCTCTCTCTCTCTCTCTATAAGTTTTAAATTTTAGTACAGGTTCAAACACCTATTTTAATATCTCTCTCTTTATAAGTTTTAAATTTTAGTACAGTTTCAAACACCTATTTTAATAACATTTTATAGGGATATCCTATTTGCGAATCAGATGCTTATTTTTCGAAAGAATATCTGCTTATTATTTTTTAGTTAATACTATTAATAGTATTACTATTATTAACCTAATACTATTTACCTTTATTTGGATGATTGCACACTTTTTTTTACTTTGAACACTATTATCGCACTATTATAAAAATTAGGTGTAAATACTGTATATGCTTTCCTAAACCTTTCAAAGCAAACAGAACCTACGTAAAATTGTAGGTCCCCTCCGCCACCACGGAGGACATGCGCAATACACAATTACAAACACGGTTAGGTAGACCAGCCATGAGTGAATCCCAGGGTCTTTGTTGGTCTGAAACATTATAACATTATAACAAGGTAGCCACCAATTAAACCGCATTGATAGAAACAAAAGTGTTTATGAAATGAGTGCGTGCATTCGTACCACATTGTTTCAGTCTCCTGACGACGAGGAGACAGGAGACAGTACTTTATCTCCAACGTTTGTACTGTAATTCCAGTTGCGGCATATTTACCATAACACCAGTTCATTCGATTGAACTCCATTAAGTCTGAACGATTCAACTTAAATTCCAGTTCGACCTCATTCAAGTGATCCAGTCCAAGAACTTTTATCGACTTTATTCCATTCGAACTAATGCCTTTCTATTTTATTCCATTTAACTTTATTCTATTAATTCACTTTAGCGTTTCTGTAGTGAAAAATTTGCGGAGAATATGAATAAAGTGTTGCTAACAACAACAACAACAACAACAACAACAACTACAACTTCTACTACTACTACTCTCAAAAGTTCAAAATCGATAAGCGACTTTTTTCGCAAAGAAGTAATACAGAAATTTAAGTGTCACACTTAATTTATAAAAGAGCGTTCAAATAAGGGCATAAGTCACCCCAAGACTGTTCCTTATTTGACTTTCTGAGGTAAACTGACTTGCCACATACAACCAAATGAAAACAGTTCAGACTCTGATATCCAATTATAAAGGCTATACATCAATCCTGTCACATGTTCTCGAAAATGCGGGCATCAAGGTATAGGAAAATGTTTGTTTGTAGCTTCATATATATATATATTATATATATATATATATAATATATGTGTGTGTGTGTGTGTGTGTGTGTGTGTGTGTGTGTATGTGTGTGTGTGTGTGTGTGTGTGTATATACTGTATGTATGTGGATACGTACGGTTTATCGAAGAATTGGAAATGATGAGATCCTTGGACCAGTCTGGACTGGTTCAAAATCCAAATATGTTTATTTTACACAGTTAAGTCACATATTATACCAGAAACGTGTTCTTCAATCGTTATTCGTGTCACAATCGTGTGGAATATTAGAACAAGAAAGTAGTTTCGCTAAAATT
The DNA here is from genome assembly GCA_023014485.1 of Bathynomus jamesi. Classification (NCBI taxonomy): domain Eukaryota; kingdom Metazoa; phylum Arthropoda; class Malacostraca; order Isopoda; family Cirolanidae; genus Bathynomus; species Bathynomus jamesi. The sequence goes on from JAJOZX010000917.1 coordinate 561,557, forward strand.
CACACTTTACATGCAAAAATTGAAAAATAGTGATAGGATCAGTCCAACTGCATCATTAATATATATATAGATGTGTGTGTGTGTGTGTGTGTGATAGAACTCAGAATGGTCCCCTGAGATACTATGCTTAACATATATATATATATATATATATATATTATATATATATATATATATATATATATATATATATGCAGACAGAGAGTGCACTTGATCCAAGCCAAAATGCACTCAATAAAGAAATGAAGCAATCTCGGCGATAATTTGCATATATTAAATACATTTTTGAATATTTTAATGTCGACTGAGTTAGCCAATAAAAATATTTTATCATCATTTTCAACTACAACATTATTTGCCTTGAAACAGCTGATGACAGTATATGAGAATTGATGCCCGTAATAAGTTAAACGTAAGATTTGTGCTATATTTAATGCGGTTTTGTAAACGTATAAAAAATTTGATTGAAATTTTTTTTATGATTTTATCACCTCACGCAAGTGTATGTCTATTTTATCGATTTGGTATGTTGTACAGGGTGTGTATAAAGTAACTCGAGTGAAGAGACAAATCCGATTTGAAATGGTTTAAACTAGTTTCAACTTGTTTTTGAACTCTTAATAGCATTTCTAACACCTCTTATATAAACTTTACGATCGAATATAGTTATTATAAAGTATAAGTAATAAATATTACTCGTCCATGTTCACTCGCGTTAATACAATTCAAAGCGGATTTGTCTTTTCTACTCGGGTTACTTTATACTCACCCTGTATTTAAAGATTCATTGACACAAAGCAGATATTCAAGGTTGCTTTTGAAGCAAAGAAATTCGAGTCGTTCTTTGTTCTTTATTATAATTACTGCATTTATCATAAATAATCTATAAAAGTCAGATGCAAGCATTTTTGCTTGCTCGCACCGGGCTTCATTATTTCCTTGCCTGAAAGCTCAGCTAGGCAGAGCGAAGTTGAACGTGAGGAAATGGCTTTTCCTGGAAATGCATAAGATACAGCCTTCCTCATTCAAACCTCTGTTATTTTAACAACCTTATCTAACAACCTTTAATAACAGAAATCAACGCTATTTCAAAGCATACAGAGATATAAAATTTAACCATTACAAAAAGGCTTAATTAAAACTGTATTAACCTCGTGTACTTTATGCCTCAATTACAGAATTAATTAACCATGCTAAAAATTAACTTTGAATTAACAAAACGAAATATGTATGAACATTATGTAGATACAAAACACGTGTGCTTCTCTCCTTTAAAGTAAAAACTATTTAAATATTAACATACACACAATTTTAACAGAATATTTATAAGGCATATACGCGAGCATCTTGCTTTTTAACTAATATTAAATATGTCCTGTTTTAATATTACGTAATACCAACTACACGTTTGTCTCTAAATCTGTGGACATTCCGAGTTACAAATTCTTATCTTAAGTGTATATATATATATATATATACTTTCTGTGGCATACTCAATGAGTACCTTGAGATAAAATCGTGAGTACATTTTTAAAATGTTCATTAAAATGAATAACGTAGGAAACTTGTTAAATTCAACATGAGCAGTTACGTTTGTGTTTTTAAATGTATTTATAAGTCTATGCAATTTATTCATATCTGTTTGTCTTTAAGTTTTTGGAGATCTGTAGAAGGATTTTCTCCGAAAAAAGAGCTAAAGACCAAAGTTTAAAATTCTCTTATCATCATGTCTTATGACAAGATACGCTGATAAATGTATCGCATTTATGTATCTTAATTCATAGAAAAAAAATAGTTAATCCAATCCAATTACAATCAGCATATTTGCGTCACTATAACTCCAATCTTTCAGAAGCAGAGTGTCCAGCCATCTCCAAAACTTTGGATCTTGATTTTGGTTCTCTTCTTCTTCTTCTTCTATGGCAGGGGTTGGGGTCGTTTTAGCGGTCATTCGCCCTTGGCCCCTCCTCCATACATACAAAAATTTATTTTAATTTTATTTTAATTAAAACACGAAAATCTGGATTCTAATTTTATACTGAGCGGAAAAATCAACTTTACATCCGTGTCCTGACATTCAACAGAAACAAATGAAATGCGCACACGGTATTCAGTGACTCTTCTTAATGTCTCTTAAGTCTTAATCATGATACACGCTATTTAATGAACTCAATGTTGCCAGGAAAGGGAAATGCATCAGATCATTAGCGATGGATCACTTAAACTTCATCAGATATTCAATGATTAAGGCCACTGCGATTATACAAGAAAGCTCCGACTATTTTTCGAAATAATCAAAGCATGAATTATTCAGGTATTTTATGCTACTCAACTCGAGTTAACAATTAACAAATTATATATATATATATATATATATATATATATATATATATATATATATATTCTCAGCAACGTTTGGGACGCAGACTGTTTACAAATTAAGTATTAAACTTAAAAAAGGCCTCAGCATTTTACAAAGCGCTCCATCCATACACCCACTTAGGGTAAGAGCAACTCGCAGCATCCTTGCCAAGTGTATAAAGTGTTATCATACGAACGAGGCCTCTGTACATGGTTCCTCACCAATGAAAGCAATAACGCTTCGACTTATCCTATTCAAATATTCAAATGAGTAGTCAAGTCCTTGATTTTATCGGTCGGGATGCATGATACCTCAGGGGCAAGATGCACTGTAAGTTTGTGCTTCCTCTCAGCAGGCAACGCAAATTCATGTCACCTCAGACTCGCTCTACACAAACTGGACCAAGGACTCAAAAAATTTGCAAAAATCTATATCCACCGTTTCTATTGGCAAATCTGTAAATTGTTTGAATTCTGAGTAGCTATATCGCATATATTTCCTCATACGCTAAAAATAATTAAGAAATAAAAACATGATTTATATAAAATTTATTTCCTTTATAAATCATTTTGCATTTCCCGGATAATGTATGATTGTAAAGACACTATTATAGGTTTCATAGGCAAACGTTTGCCATTTAATATCATTTTACCTATACCAAGTTTCTGGGAACTAATTCGTTCGTGTCTTATCGTCAAATAGTAGACAATAATTGATTTTTGTTATCCGAGGCAACGGGACGACGATTCTGACCAAAAAAAGTTGCAACCTTACGTACTTAGAACGTTAATCCTAAACCTGTTTAACATCCTATCGAAAAAACGCGTGATCGACAAATTATTTCGTTAATACCACTCAAAAAAAACGAACTTTGCGAGTTTCTAAGCCGATCAACCTCGTATGATAGTTGACAAGAGCAGGATGAAGGTATAACTCGACTCTCTCCTTCACCAAATCCCAGAAAAAAAAATATATATATATTGTTCAGAAAAAATATATATTTTCAAGCTATTTGAAACGGTTTTGTCTATTAATTTATCTTTATTTGGTGTTTATCAAATTATTTTACGATTTTATCGCGT
>JAJOZX010000917.1:567500-605000 GCA_023014485.1 Bathynomus jamesi
AGATCGTAGAGAAGAGATAGCCGATAAATTTTCTAATCAAATTATAACCAATTTTATATCGTTTCGTTTGCGCCAAACGAAAGAGAGATATCCTTTTATTTCTGTATTAATAAAGGTTATAGATTATATGTTAGGTTAGGTTAGTTTACCCGAGCTCTCGGGTAGATTTATAAAGCCTAAGAAATTGAACGCAATCTAAAAATACGATTTGGTTGAAATTGAAATGGTAGAAAACAAAATATACAGGGTGGGTAAAAAAAATGTGACTCCTTAGAGGTAAACTGTGATATTAAAAAAAAGTAAGGGGACTAGAACCCCCAAACTTCATGGATGCTTACCTTAGCATGTTGTTCGTCTTAATTGAGAAGTTGCTCGATGTGTCCCCCTTCCTGCTCAACGCAGGCCTCCAAACGTTGACGCCACTGATCAATACACCTGTTTACGTATCGTTGAGACACCTTCTCCCAGCCGAGCAGAATTCTTTCGCGTAGTTCATCTATGTCTCTTATATTGGTACCAGGGATGTAAACTTTGGACTTCAGGGCTTCCCAAACACCATAATCTAGAGGTGAAAGATCGGGGCTACTAGCCGGCCACATACTGGGTTCGATAAAATCTGGTGTTTCATTCCCAAGGAATGTGACAGTATGGCGTGCTCTGTGAGCACCGGCTCCATCTTGTTGGAAAGTATATCTTTCACCACTAATTCAACGAATATCAGTTAGATGGAGTGAAAGATATACTTTCCAACAAGATGGAGCCCCTGCTCACAGAGCACGCCATACTGTCACATTCCTTGAGAACGAAACACCGAATTTCATCGAACCCAATATGTGGCCGGCTAGTAGCCCCGATCTTTCACCACTAGATTATGGTGTTTGGGAAGCCCTGAAGTCTAAAGTTTACAGCCCTGGTACCAATATAAGAGACATAGATGAACTACGCGAAAGAATTCTGCTCGGCTGGGAGAAGGTGTCTCAACGATATGTAAACAGGTGTATTGATCAGTGGCGTCCACGTTTGGAGGCCTACGTTGAGCAGGAAGGGGGACACATCGAGCAACTTCTCAATTAAGACGAACAACATGCTAAGGTAAGCATCTATGAAGTTTGGGAGCTCTAGTCCCCTTACTTTTTTTAATATGACAGTTTACCTCTAAGGGGTCACTTGCTTTTTACCCACCCTGTATATTTTGGTGCAAATTGTATAGTACCGTTTCTGGAACTTTACCAAAGTCCACTACTTTTTTAGTGTTTTCGTAGTGTGGCCGACATTACTTTATCGAAATCATCGTACAATCATCAATTTTAATTTCCCGAATTAAAACTAAATACGGAAAGAATAGAACAAATTTCAATTTAATTCTTCCGAAGTAGCAAAGTTTGTCTATATTTTAAAGTAAATCCTATAATCCGAACATGGGTTTATTCCCTGCAGTCTGGATGAGGCCTTCCAAGGAAGAAGGTGGCTAAGCGACAAAAGTTCAAAAGTTATGTCAGTTTAAAATTTGATACAACTTCAACTGCGTTTTCTGCCGTTTTTTACTTTTGTCGCTTAGCAACTTCTTCCTCGGAGGGCCTCATATCTGTTGGTGACTTCTGTGCAGGAGGATAACCAATATTTTTTAACTCTTTTCTACATTTTTAATAGTTAGAAGCAACTACGAGAAAAAATATGCCATATTGAAAATCCCAACTATAATAAAATACTTTTTGATATGTAATTAATGTCATAAATTAAGCCAATAAATTATTCTTGATCATCATTAACTCTTCTTAAATTATTCTTGATCATCATTAACTCTTCTTAAATTATTCTTCATCATCATTAACTCAAATTACTCTAGAGTCTAGATCATCATTAACTATTCTTAAATTACTTCTGATCATCATTAACTCTTCTAAATTACTCTAGATTATCATTAACGCTTCTTAAATTATTCTTGATCATCATTAACTCTTCTTAAATTATTCTTGATCATCATTAACGCTTCTTAAATTACTCTTGATTATCATCAACTCTTCTTAAATTATTCTTGATCATCATCAACTCTCCTTAAATTATTCTTGATCATCATTAACTCTTCTTAATATGGTACAACGATATGATCACTGAAGATTTTTTGCATTATTTGATCCCTTTGAGAATGGTATTTTATTAAATATTAAATTAAATCACATTTTAATATAATTTTTAAAATCTCTTGACAATGTGTGTTAATAATTAGTCATAATAAATTGATCTTAATATTTAACAATAAGACTTAAGATGATCTTAAGATCAAAATAAGGTTTTTGTGGTGTTTGGTAATTTTGAGGTTTGTATTTTAAATTAAATTAATTTGGAGTATTAAAAACAATGAAAATGGGTTTTTGAGTGGTCGATGTGTTTTTCATTTTTTTGTGGGGTGACGGGGGGATGGTGGGACCCGAACCAAAAAGAAACGGGTCGTATCGCTATATATATATATATATCTATATATATATATACACACCGGGATTTGAGTCCAGCACATCTTGAGTAGAAGGTGAGGGCACTACATAGCGTACATAGTGCTTTCGGGTCCAGAGGTATTTTTCGTCCTTCTCACCTTCGCTCGAGCATTACGCAAACTCATGCGTAGTCATGCGTGATAATTCATATATGGCACCCCAGTATTGCACCAGAGATCTAAACAAAATGCTGCCATTAGCTTCAGTGTAAGGGGGTTAGCGCGAAATACTCTCTCTCTCTCTCTCTCTCTCTCTCTCTCTCTCTCTGCCCCTATATATATATATATATATATATATATATACACTAGCCGAGACCATACCATACATAAAAATCCAAAGAGATTAAGTTGGGTGATCAAGGTGGCTGAAGAAAGTTTATGTCTACAAAGTTGCAAACAGCAACGGCATAATGCATGGGGAGGCGCCGCATCTTGTTGAAAGATTACATTCCGTATGTTAACTCCAATAGCCCTTAATTGGGGAAGAGAAAATGTCTGTAGCATGTTAAGATAGTTTAATGCAGTTACGGTACGATCGCCAGAGTCACGTGACATTGCACACAAAAAGTTACCTTTTGATAAATCTCGTTCATATTAATATGTTTCAGCGCTCGATAGGCCCTGGTGGACCAATAGTATATAGCCACATCAATCACCCTACCCAACCCTTTTAAAGTGTTATCTATGGGGGTATATTAACCCTTTATGGTACCATGTTGCATCTATTTAACATTTCAAATACACGCATTTAGACTTAACCCTACAAAAAAGTTGTGCGATAGAGGGTTAAAATACTTATGTATCGTGGCAAACAACCAAGGGATCTGATAGAACTTCGTCAAAGAATCAGAGAGGCTATTGGAACTACTTCATAAGAGTATCTTGTTAACGCGCTAATAGAGTTCGAAGCACTGTCGCGACGAATAATGATGCTGATCAGCATGTAGAAATGTTCTGTACTTGAACAATTTGGAAATATAAACAACCATATATATTGTGTACATATTCATTAATAACACTCCTCCACCAAGCCAGGCCTAGAGACGGGGCCATCAGCTTGACCTTCGTGTGAAGAGAGACCAACACTTATTTTGCACAGTCATTTCTCGGACACCCAGTATATATATATATATATATATATATATATATGTGTGTGTGTGTGTGTGTGTGTGTGTGTGTGGTTCAAAAAGAAACTCAAACCAAAATAGAAAAGAAATGGGTCGGTTACAATGATATATGGATTCTCCAATGAGTTGCACTTCTTTATGAACACCCTGTGTATATATATGTATATATATTGATAAATGGAAATGGCTGAGAAAATGTAAAACATAAAATGGGATATTATGAAAGTATTAATAATAGCATTATCTCAACAGAGGTTTTACGAGATTTTAATCTCGAAAGCTTTATAGCTGCTCCCTCACATTTATTATAATCTTTCGTTGGAAACAATATATATACAGGGTGGCGCACAAGTCGAGAATCAAAGCAGCCTGAGAGAATGAATCTTTTCCGTTCTATGGCCGCCACTATTTTTCAATAAAAATTACTTTTTTAGTTAAAATAAATCATAATTTATAATTTATGCAATGATGACCCTTTGACTCCTGACTTTTGTGCCACCTTGTATATATATATATATATATATATATATATATATATATATATATATATAATATATATATATATATATTATTGGTGGACCGGATATCTGCATCCGCATCATTTTTAACATCCGCATCCGCACTTCTGACTGCGGATGTTATGCGGATATTACCTCTAATAAATTATGCAATTTACAATTAAATTAGCTTATAAAGTAGCTTATAAGGCCCAGTCATGCACATTTCATGTAAAGTATTAAATTAATGAACAAACAAATATATAAACCTGAAAATATAAATAGCTGGTAACACAGAAAATTGAATGAAACTTGTTTCATTGAATTTTCTGTGGCTGAAACTCTTGAGAAAGTTATTATTTTTGTCATAATGAAAACATTAATATTAATTTTAATTCTTATGCATTGTCTGCCATAATAGTAATATCACGAAATTTGAAAAATTATGTCATATATTCATAATTCTATATTATATTGATAGATTAACTAAATATCCGCATCCGCATCCGCGGATATTGAAATTAAAGATCCGCATCCGCAGATGTTGAAAAACTTACATCCGGTCCACCACTATATATATATATATATATATATATATATATATAATATATATATGGGCGTGGGTGTGGGTGGATGTGGGTGGGTGTAGGTGTGCGTGTAAAACCATTGTTTAAACAAGAAAGAAATTGTATAAAATAAAAAATAGTTCTTTGCAACAATTTTACTTCTGACAAATGAAACAACTTGCGAGAAACAAATGAATACCGGCTGTCACTTATACAGTAATCTCTCTCTCTCTCTCTCTCTCTCTCTCTCTCTCTCTCTCTCTCTCTCTCTCTTCTGATTAAAGTAACCTAATCTTTTATTTCTCCAACTTTAATGTCCATCTAAGTCATCCTTTTTGTGTATTAGTCGTGAAATTTCATATCTCATGTATTTAATCTATGCAATATTACTCATTGCAATAAATTCAGAATTCAGCAGACGTCCAACTACCGTGTTCTATGACACTGTATGATAATATAGTATTACATCGTAAGCGCAACACACACACACACACATACACATACACACATACATATGTATATATATATATATATTGAGAGGCAAAGGTGTGAATATCCGCACAGGGGAAAGTCTTATTAAAACCCTGATAATGTGCTTAGGTCAGAAAATTGATTAAAAAGAAGAAAGCGAACAGAATAAGTGATAAGTCAGAGAGTAAGTGGAAGCTTAGAACAACATGAATAAAGCATAAACAAAAACATATACACTATATCAATAGATAAAGATAGATAAAGAGATAGATAGACAGAGAGGCAGAAGGATAGATAAGTTAGTTAATTATATACACTCTTAGTAAAGCGAATTAAACCAACTGAATGTCATCCTGAATCCCAAACACGGTCATAAACACACATACTTTATTCATTACAATGTATTCAAAACACATTTTTAGAAGTTAATTTTCTCGACATTTTAATTACATACATTAAAAACTATTCAATAAATTAGTCTAATAACCTATTACCCCTAAAACAACCACAAACCATGAAAATGAACCATGATAACAACCCGTAAAGCCATAAAACCTTGTCAATTAAATTAATTTTAAGTTCTGCACGCATACATAGGGTAATAAGCGTGCATACATGTTCTTTCATTACATCAAAGGACATGCTGAAGATATGTTTTCGCGAGATAGAGGATATGTTGATTGCATGAAGAAGACTCATCCTATTAGCGTTCTTAATGATCCTTTTTATTAAATCTTCTCGTGTTGCGTATCTACGAGAGAAGGAATCTATGCCTTGATAAACAAAGGATGTTAGCGTGTCCTTTTAACATAAACTAGAGATTTCTTTGAATAGAGGTTTCAAGCGACACGATGGAGTTATTTTATGTCAATCACTTACCGTTTCATGTCCCATTTTGTGTTTCAAACTTGTATACGTATGTTCTGCAGAAGACATTAACGCCTTTGAAGTGCAAGGTCTGTTGTGCGCCGTTGTATATAAAATACCAAGCCGCTTTCAAAATAAAATGCTGGCATTAATACGTTAAAATTTATTAGCCTGGACCTTTCTCAAATTATATATATATATATATATACACACACACAATGGGGTTCAAAAGTCCGAATCCAGGAGAAAACTTATTTTTTTCAGTGATATTAATAGAACAAATACAAAAATTATTTAATATAGCGTAAGCCAATATTTGTAACGTGAATACATAAATAATACAATGAAAGGAAAATTGTAACAAATGACCGGAAAGTGTGTTAACTTTAGTAGTTTGTGCGGCTATCTTTTGCCTTTAGCTCTGCATCAACTCTTTGGGGCATCGATTCTACCACTGTATATAGAATACCACTATTTCATTTGTTCTAGCATTCTTGCGCAGCATTCCAGAGATTTTCTGCACTTGTAGGATTGCTTTTGGATTTCTCTCTTTTAACATGTTCTCACAAATGCTTGATGGGGTTTAAGTTCTGATGATTGTAGAGGAAAGTCCATTATTTTCAGGATGCCGCTTTCTTCCTTGGACTGTAAGTAGCGGTTGCAGATGTTCGAGGTGTGCTTATGACCATTATCCTGCTGGAAAACGAATCCATTACCAAACGACCTCAGTCCAGAAGGGATGGCGTGCTTTTGGAGAATGGAGTGGTACTTCTCTTTCGTGAGGGCACAATTTATCCTGTGGAGATTCCCAATTCCACTATAGGCGAAGCAGCCCCATACTTGGTTGTTTCCTTTCTCCATGTTTTAGACACTACTACACCAATTTTTCGCTTCTAACATCCAGTCAGTGGTGGGTTCCAAAAATTTCTCTTTTGGACTCATCACTAAAAAAGTAATTTTTCCAGTCGTCAACTATAAAATTCATATATTTCTTGGCCCAGTTTAGTAGTTTGGCCTGGTTACTTTTCCTTAGTAATACTTTGGATATTGCTACTCTTCTATGGAGTTCATAACTGGCTAATTTCCTTTTTACACTTAACTTACTGATAGGATTCACTCGTTGGACGTTACATTCAGCTTGAATCTGGTTGACACTAGTAGATCGGTTACGCAGAGACGAAAGCTTAACAAATTAGTCATTGCATGGAGTCGTAGCTCGGGATCTTCTTGAACGACATTTACTTTTAAGACTTCCAGATCCAGCAAATCTGGAAAGGATTTTTTGTACAGCTCATCTAGAAACGTTGAGTTTAGATGCAATTTTCCGTTGGCTGTACTCATCATTCACTAGAAGAACTAACTATTTCTTCTTGTACACCTTCACTAAGTTCACATGAAATAATGTTACTCGTAGAGCATAAACAGTTTGAGTTTTAGATTTTTATTATTTCTCGGCTATTACGAATCTGCAAAGAGAAAAAGATTATTTTGATATATGTCATAAATATTTTAAATTTTCAAGGCTTCTAGCAATCACAGATATAACAAACTAGTATATATTAACAGTAAACTAGTAAGTATTCACTAGAATATTAAAATTCTAGTGAATGCTAGAACAGAGTAAATCTTTAAAATGTGGAAAAATTAGAAAAGAAATCACACAAAGAAAGTTTAATTGGTATTTATATTTGCTGAAATTTCAATATCACTATATTTTTACCTGGATTCACACTGCTACGAGAACTTCGACTTCAAACTTAACTGGCAAAATAGAAGTAAATCGAAGCGCATCGTGTCTTTGGATCAAAGTTTAAAAAAGCTACTAAATAGCGATTAAAAGCCATTACTTCGCCCTCTTCCTCCTTCTCTCTCCATTCAGCCGAAGACTCGTCGAGCAATTAGCAATCTGGCGTTCCCCGGACGACTCTATAATTCGGGACGCGGAAGGCTGGCTGCTCCCCCGACCACCGCCTTGCCTTTATTTCTGTTTTAGATTGGGGTCGGGGTTAGGGAGAGGCTCGCAATATTGTCGACGTCGCTGATCAGAAAGTTTGTCACAACTCCGGTAAAAGAACTAAAAGATGGATTTTTTGTATAAATGCTTTTGGTAATAATGGTCGTTTTACGCGTTTATGATGTTATGTATTCATGAGTCAGTTTAAATGATTTTCTTTAGACCAATTTAAGGTGACTTAGTGATTTAGTGTAGAAAGACGATACGTAAATAGTCGTCGTAGACATACATGATTTTCTCTTTCTCCTCTTAGATCTAAGAATGCAAAAAAAAAAACATATATATATATATATATATATATGTGTGTGTGTGTGTGTGTGTTTTTAGAAAGCTACACCTACACTCAACTGTAGCTCTGCGTTCGACCTGACCATCATACGAATAGCATTGTTTTTTTAATATTTAAAATTTTGTAAGAATATATATATATATATATATATAATCTGAGGAGAGTAATATTGGTTAAGACTTATAAAATGTAAATTTCGAACCAGTTATATTTGAGTGTGAACTATTTTTCTTTAGTAGGATTTGCGAAATTTGTTTATTTTGTTTCGTAGGATCGTCGGTCATGGTGCGTGAATAGCTGCATTTGGAGCCCCATTTCCCCTTCATACTCTCTTCTTCGCCATTATTCCATCCGCGCTTCTAATACGAGCCCTTTCCGTGTCTCTTTCAATGTTTTCGCATTACGTCGTTTCAATGTTTCTCTTTGGAGTTGATGTTCCGCTTACCCTTCAACCGACTCTCGAGTGCCACTCGAAGGAACTCGAAGGAACTGGAGGGGAGGCGAGGACAAAAAGACAGGGGGAGAGGATTCCACCGTGTTTGGCTACCTCCATGCTTTTCTTCTTTCGGAGGATAGATATACGAGCCCTGACGAAGGATAATGACCCTCGAATGCTCCCATCTCGACGGTGAAAAGAAAAGACGAGGGTCCATCTGTGAAACTGTATTTATTTGCCAGCTTCACTGATGGATTTGGTAAGAGGACAGAACATGCATAAAAAGCAGAGTACTTTTAAAGAAGATAAACTCTGCGTAGTCAATAGTGGTTACATGCGACGCTGAAAGGTTACATGTTGCTGGCGATGGTTATATGGAATGGGACTAGTTCAATACTTGACTACTTCTTTATAATGGTCTTTACATAGACTTTTGAAGGAATGTTAAGTGAATTAGGAGTGATCTGTCGTTATATTCTACAAGGAAGTGCATTTTACTGTTGAATGAATTCTCTGTTTCGGATTATGCAACATTACAGTTGTATATCAGTTTAATTTAAGTTTAATTTAAGTTTTATTAATTTTTACTTCTTAAATATTTGCTTGGCAATGCTGCAGCGAGTTGCTCGTACCCTGAAATGGGCGTATGGGCGGAATGATGGCTACTTAAAAAGATGTTTAATTCTTTATTATACCTCCACTTAAACTATGAATGCGTCAATGATTATATATATATATATATATATAATATATATATATTATATATATATATATATATATATTGCACCGTTTGTAGATTCAATAAACCCAGATTTTCCTGTAAACCAGATACGTTGCACTGTTTAAATATATCATCTAGAAACGACAAAAGCTTTACACGTATCACATAAAAAATCATTTCAATTGCATAAAAGAAAAATGGAAAAAAATGTATGGAGATGATTCAGATTTATTTTTTCTCAAGGCCGGACTCAAATTTTTTGTCGAGAGAGAAATCTCATTTAAACGTCAATAATGTAAACAAAGCCATTTTGAACAAACCAACTAACCAACGTGTATGTTTAGGCTAAAGAAAAACTCATTTTAAAATTCAAATAAAAAGCACCATTCGCGCCATTTTTTTTTTCTTTTTAAATATCTTAAAAACTATAATATATATATATATATATTTTTTTAGAAGGAACTCGACGCGGGGCAAAATGACATATAAGGTTCGCTCGAAAAGAAGCGAAACTCTTCGACTTAAAGTTTCGTGATAAAAATCTTCTCTCCGGAGCGCCATCTATTGTCATCGCCTCTATTCAATTCTTTTTATGAAGATTTTGAAGAATTCAACGCCATACGGACTGGAATTCGAGTTCTTTTTCAAAGAAACTCAATGGAATCTGAAATATACTGGAATGATGAGAGCTACCTTTGATCTAAAAGGCTATAAAGAAATAAAAAAGTAATTAAAACTGAGAGCATACTCCGTGCTTCGCAATTTTCTCTCATTACTTCTGCTCTTTGGCTGAAACATGGTTTCCGCTTATAGACGTCATTAGCGCAAATGATTAGAGATTGGAACGATTAATTTAAAATATTATGTTCGTGCAATGTCATTTAGTTTTATGCAGAGCGATAATAGTACTGACTATTCATTCTTTAGTATTTATCGACCATTTCTGATTTCCATTTCTGGACAACCCCATATTTACACCAACATATAATTTGCGCTTTGAAATGTATACACTTTGCACGAACGTTCATTAACTAAATTAGCGACATTTATAAATAAATAAATAAATTCTTTTAATGCTTCTCTCTCCTCTCTCTCTCTCTCTCTCTCTCTCTCTCTCTCTCTCTCAAAATCTAAAAGCAATTTGTGCATAATGTATACGAATTTCTCTAAATCTAATTTTCTTATTCACTATTAGAGATAATCAGAGAATTGAAGGCAAAGGAGGAAGACCGTAAAGGGATTGAGTTGACGTTTTTTCACATCGGGAATCGAGAGCCGGTTTCAGCTGTCTGTCACTGTAAACGGTCGACTTCTCTTTATTCGTTATTCAGGGACAAACTGTATTAGCGTAATTCTTGTCCGTCGGAGGTGGGTTTATTGGGGTCCTTTTATTCGCTTTGTTATTTGGCATTCACCGAAGTTTATTTTGATTTAGTGGTTTAATAAACGTTCTCAGCCTCGTTCGGGATTTAGTCAAAGCCGTGTTTTCTTGCTTTCCTCCCAAATACTGGTTCGCTGCAGGCCCCTTTTCCTCTTATTGGTTTCAATGCCTTGTTTATATGAGGTGCTCTTGTCTCTCTCTCTCTCTCTTTCTCTCTCTCTCTCTCTCTCTCTCTCTCTTATTAAATAAGAAAGAGTAAGTCTATTACATACCCATACAAAACTAAACACCAACTATGTTTATCAGGACACGTTCATTACACTAAAAATTACCAAAAAAAAAAAATCCGTAACTATTCAAAATCCAAAATCCTAAATATTCGAAACAGTCATCTTTAAAAAGAAAAAATAATATATATACAGTGTGTATATATATATATATATATTATAAATGTTTTATTAAACAGACAAAAATAATTTTAAAAAGAACAAAATTGGGACAAAAGACTTTTTGAGTAACTGTGGTTAAAGACCTGTTTGGAAAAACCTTCGACAGATGTAATTTTATTGTTATTTTTAATCAGATTTCCCTTTTGGAGAGCAAAAAAGGTCTCAGCGTGGTTGAATGTTACCATCATTACTATTAAATGATGAGTCGGATCGCACAATTTAGTAAATTTTTTTATTTCTTTCATTACTCTTAGAAAAAAGGAATGGTGGTGATGGTGATGGTGGTGATGGTGACGGTGGGTCACCTTTTTTCATCATATTTTAAATCTTTTTTTTTAAATATTTTTAAGTTTTTATATTCTTTTTTATATTGTAAGTCTTATATACGAGATGTACAGTTAAGTTGTTGTTTTTATTATAATTTCTTGTTAATAAGATATCTTTTGTTTATAATCTACTGTTATATTTTATTCTCTCATTTCATCTGTTTTTAACACCATCGGTGGTGTTTGTGTGATGCGATCTTTCTTCCAAATTTTCATCTCATGCGTTTACTAGACAGATTCAAAGGTAAACCGTACGTTTTTCTTTTTACTTCAAAAGTTTCACGTTCAGACTCTGTTTGCTTGGCAATGCTGCTGCGAGCTGCTCGTACCCTGAAATAGGTGGAGTGATGCTCTATGTGAAAGAATTGTTAAACTTTTCATATTCCTTCCACTTAAGCTATGATTACATTGATTGATGCACACCCACAAGGAAAAATAAAGAGCGATTCTATGACCTTTCTTGTATTCAAAGTACACCCTGTCGAGATATACTGTTGAATACACGTTCAGACTCTGTTTGCTTGGCAATGCTGCTGCGAGCTGCTCGTACCCTGAAATGGGTGGAGTGATGCTCTATGTGAAAGAATTGTTAAACTTTTCATATTCCTTCCACTTAAGCTATGATTACATTGATTGATGCACACCCACAAGGAAAAATAAAGAGCGATTCTATGACCTTTCGTGTATTCAAAGTACACCCTGTCGAGATATACTGTTGAATACACGAAAGGCCTTCGAGTCGCTTTTCAATATTCCTTGTGGATGTGCATCAGTTATCTATTTCACATTTTTAATTGTGAAACTCATCACATATATATATATATATATATATATATATATATATATATATGGGATGAATTTCACAATAAAACACGTGAAATGAATGAATGCTGCAATCCACAAGGAAAAAGAAAAACGATTCCAAGGCCTTTCGTGTATTCAAAGCTACACCTCGTCAGGGAATGAAGTTAAAAGGCGAGAAGCCCATATTTATATACAACGTACAGGAAAAACAAAACAATTAGCACATACTTAACAAGGGTTAATGAGAGGCAAAAGAAATTTTAACATGATATCGTCAATTTTATAAGTCCCCGAGCTGTTATTGAAATTGTTTTTAAAATGAATAAATGCACATTCTAGAATATTTCGTTCTATTATATCTCTGTTTTTAACAAGCGCTTTAGAACTATCCCACTTGATGCTATGGTTACATCTATACATATGGTTAAATAAAGCATTGGAAGTACTAGCTGTTCTACAAGCATATTTATGCTGTTTTACCCTAATATCTAACGTTTTACCGGTTTGGCCTATATATACTGAGTTACATTGTGTACATCCGATCGAATAGGAAATTAAACAATAGACTGGAGGATTTAATTCATAATAGTTACTGGACTAAAAAAAGTGATTTTAGTAATATTGTTAACTTGTCGTCCCAAGAACTAGACTTCAATATGAAATGTGCGTTAGGTTTTGGATTAGGTTTCTCAGTCCCAAAAAAGCCCAGCAGTTTACTGATTGCTAAGTCTTTTATTAATTTTGAAAAACACAGTAATATTTCCGAAAGTGAGGTGACTTTAGCAAAAGGTTGTGTGTATAGTGCTTTTAATACGAAGTTTGAATCGAATTATCCTTTGAGGTTTGAAAAAGCCCTAAAAACACTGAAAAATAATGATTCATTACATATTACTAAAGCGGACAAATCCAATTCGATCGTCATCATGGACAAAAACAGTTATGTTGAAAAGATGAATACGTTATTAAGTGATCGTGACACGTACAAACCTCTAAATAGAGACCCATTGGAGGATGTTAATAAAATGTTTAACAGAAAATTAAGAGAAATATTAAAAAATAACTATAATGGGCTTTCACAGCAGTTTCTTAGTATTAATTCGTCACTACCATATCTGTACGGCTTAGTAAAAACACACAAAGTTAATAATCCCATGAGGCCTATTGTTAGCTCAGTGGGCTCCGTAACCTATAAGCTATCGAAATGGTTAGTTAGTTTATTAACACCATTAGTTGGCTCTGTTTCTGAGTCACATATTGTAAATAGCATGGATCTTATTGACAAACTGAAGTTCCCTAATGACCCTAATTTCAAATTGGTAAGCTTCGATGTATGCTCGCTATTCACAAAAGTCCCTGTTGATGACCTACTTGATTTCTTAAAAGATAAGATTTCTGAATATTCTTTCCCTGTTCAACACAACACTCTTATTGAGTTAATTAAGCTGTGTGTCAAAGATTGTAAATTTCAGTTTGAAAATAAGTTTTATGTTATGTCGTTTGGATTGGCTATGGGAAATCCCCTTTCACCTGTACTAGCTAATTTATATATGGAATTTTTTGAAAGTAGAATTTTGCCTACGATTGTTAATTTTAACCTGGTTTGGTACAGGTATATAGATGATATTTTATGCCTTTGGCCTAATAATTTGGATGTGGACTTATTTCTTGGTAGGCTCAACAATTTAGCCCCATCTATTAAGTTTACAGTTGAAAAAGAAAATGAGGGAAGCCTACCTTTTCTTGATCTAAAAATTTGGAGATGCTCTAATCAGTTCAAATATGAAGTCTACCGTAAGCCTACTAATAATAACTCTTACGTGCATTTTTATTCTGACCATCATCCTTCGATTAAATCCTCTATTTTCTCTGCTATGTTTCTTCGAGCATTGAGAGTTGTCAGTCCTGAATTTTTAGATTCCGAGTTATGCAATATCATGAATATTGGTACTAAATTATGTTATCCTATTTCATTTTTAGATAACTGTCTTAAGAAAGCCAAGAATAGGTATTATAATAATGTAATTGTAAAGGAATTTCAGCGTAAAAATATCCTTAGCCTACCTTACCATGTTAATTTTCAATACCTTCCAACTGTACTTAAAGCAATTGGCATTAATGTAATCTTTAAGTATAATAATACTGTTAAATCACGCCTAATAAAGAATAGCCCTGATAATGTTGTTGGTTGTGTGTATTCGATCGGATGTACACAATGTAACTCAGTATATATAGGCCAAACCGGTAAAACGTTAGATATTAGGGTAAAACAGCATAAATATGCTTGTAGAACAGCTAGTACTTCCAATGCTTTATTTAACCATATGTATAGATGTAACCATAGCATCAAGTGGGATAGTTCTAAAGCGCTTGTTAAAAACAGAGATATAATAGAACGAAATATTCTAGAATGTGCATTTATTCATTTTAAAAACAATTTCAATAACAGCTCGGGGACTTATAAAATTGACGATATCATGTTAAAATTTCTTTTGCCTCTCATTAACCCTTGTTAAGTATGTGCTAATTGTTTTGTTTTTCCTGTACGTTGTAATATATATGGGCTTCTCGCCTTTTAACTTCATTCCCTGACGAGGTGTAGCTTTGAATACACGAAAGGCCTTGGAATCGTTTTTCTTTTTCCTTGTGGGTTTGCAGCATAATATATATATATATATATATATATAATATATATATGTGTGTATATATATATATATATACGAGGGGCGGTACGAGAGTAATGCCTCTTATTGTATCTACGAACTGAAAAATAAGAGGCTTTACCTTCGTACCGACCCTCGTGTGTATATATATATATATATAATTTTAGTCGTATAAAAGTAAAGATTCTTGTTAATATTTACACACCTACTTATACGAACGAACTTGAGGGTATTTGAAGAGATGGCCACAACGTTTAATTATATTAAAATGAAGGGAAATTGAAGCCCAAAATATTCACTTATAATGACATTCTTGCGTGGAAAATTACTGGCTGTAATATAGTAAATATTGTTTAGAAGCCCTAATTCAGTTAAGAAAGTTAAATAGTTGTCAACAGGTACATAAATTTAACATTTTTAACCCGCGATATTATTAGAATGCGGCGTACGAACGCATGGGACGGTTGGAGGCGGGGTGCGGTGAGGCGGGAGGTGAGGGGGGGAGGGGGGGAAACTGACCTGGAAAGGTCCCTTATATAAATGTTCTTCTTTGACTAACTACAAAAACATTCTATTCACTATCTATTGATGGCAATCGTATCAATACATCTCAAAAAGGAACTCCAGTTTTTTTTTTTTTTTTTTTTTTCCTCAATTTTACCTATGCTCAAAATTAACAATATTTTATTCCCATACAAACTTTAATAACTATATATATATATATATATATATATATATATATATATATATATAGCTTCTTTCTTTATATATATAATCATTGCCAGTTTAGGTGAATTCCCTTTGTAAATTAGGGAGTGAAAATGAGCGTGCAATCATCATATTATACCTTTTAAGCATGAAGACACTTATATACCTTTCAATTATGCAAATCTATTCGGAAAGATGAAAGTAGAGCGAATTTATCGCAGTCAGAATAATTACGTTGAATTTTTCATAAAACTGGAAACGCGCCATTCCTTCTGCCTTTTTCCTGGTATGAATTTCGAAGGATAATACATAAAAACTGTTTGCAATTTTCTAAGTTACTTATGTTTAAAAAAATAAAATAAAATAATATATATATATATATATATAGTAGAGTATGTGAAGGGTGTGTATTGTTAAAAAAAAAAACCCATAGACTGGTCCAACAATTTATGCGAAAATTATTCCGTGTACCAAGCATGGAATTTCACCCTGACTAAAACCACCCAAAATACTTGTCATGCACAGTGCTTGACATCATGTTAGTTTTCTAGAATTTATAAGAGGCGAGCCGGCTTACAACTTAATGCAGACAATTCCCATTTTGGCTCCTCGCTCACAACTCATTTGTTTCGTCTGTCATGTTATTCACATCTTCAAAAAATGGTTTATGTCTTAAACAATAAATTGGAAATTAGCGACTTTCTGAGAGAATTTCTTTATTTTAAACACAGTTTTTGTAAGTTAATTGCTCTTTAACGCTGTTATTTTCTTATGAGAATAAAGGTTTTACAACTCGTACAGTAGATTTCACCAACTTGTCATTCGTTTCTTAGACAAATAAGCCGGGAGTCAAAATAGAAGCAACCGGGTCCTCAATATGTATGTTTTTTAGAGGTTTAAATCAAATTTATGGTGATTTTTTCCACGTCTTATTTATATTTATTTTAAAACGCTAATATGTTTAATGTTTTGTATTATTCTGCATGGAGCCTTGATATTAATATCAACGATCTAAATAAGTTTATTGAATTAAATTAAATAACCTTTATTAATAATAAAAAAAATACATTCATTTTACAATTTACAATGGCATGAATAATTGTGAAGCTCGACTATTTATTTTATTTAATTTGGCCCTTAAGCTTTAGGCTTTACTGGGCTCTTATTAAAAATAAACAGCTAGTTGTTATTAATTAATAATAAATAAATAAATACCGAAACACGAACCTTTAACCACCAAGAAATTTATTTAGCTTATCATTTAATTTAAAACAAATGACGTACAAGAACTTAGGCAACAGCAACAAATAACGACATAACCCGCAGCATATTAATTACCTTTATAAGTGGGTAGAAATTGATAGAAAAGCCACCGAATGTTTCAAACCATTTGGAATGTAAAGAATTTTTCTTCGACGCAACGAAATTGGTTGTGTCTCTCGTTTTTCGTAATATGATATTTGCTTCTCGTATGTCGACAGTAAGTCCACTTATTTCGTTCGACGCTGTTTGCGACTTGAGAATGTTTATGGACAGATTTTTATTAGTGTTAACCTAATTATATTTGTAGTTTGAAAGAACTAAATGTTTAATTAAGATATTTTTTTTGTTGTTTCCAGTAGCGTGGGTTAGACGGTTTAATTTTTTTTTTTTTAGATTTATAAAAATTATTTTTTTTTTATTGATTTGTGGACTTATAAATTAAAATCTCGATTACTTAAAAATAAAAATATCTTCTACATTTCTGTCACATAATTAGTAGTTTTTCATAATATGATATTTGCGTCTCGTATGTCGACAGTAAGTCCACTTATTTCGTTCGACGCTGTTTGCGACTTGAGAATGTTTATGGACAGATTTTTATTAGTTAACCTAATTATATTTGTAGTTTGAAAGAACTAAATGTTTAATTAAGATATTTTTTTTGTTGTTTCCAGTAGCGTGGGTTAGATGGTGTTTAATTTTTTTTTTTTTTTAGATTTATAAACATTAGGTTTTTTTTATTGATTTGTGGACTTATAAATTAAAATCTGGATTATTTAAAAATAAAAATATCTTCTACATTTGTCACATAATTAGTAGACTTAGTAGTTAGTAGTTAATATTAAGTTAATATTAAGAATTCAAGGGATCCATGTGTAATGGTTAACGTCGCTCCACACATGCATTAAAAAAAAATACATATTATATATATATATATATATATATATATATATATGTGTGTGTGTGTGTGGTGTGTGTGTGTGTTAAATATTTAAGCTTGCAAGTTCGCGGTTTACAGATTTTTAAATTTAGTCCATGAAGTCCAGCTCTTTCTTCTCTGTGTCTTTCGCCCTTCTTTGTCTGCATGAATGCATGAGAATGTATATATATATATATAAACTTGGACCACTGTTCCTTATTCTGAGCACTTAAATTTCGTCTCTTTAATGCAGCCCCTCCTTATATACGACATCGGAAAAGCACCTTTGGCGCTTCACCTTCTGCGACGGAGAGCGGATCGTAGAGGTTCGGCTTCTTTGCCGTAATATCACAATGAGATTTTTTGAATATTCTATTACTGACAGAAGTGCCAATGAGGCCAGCACAAGCACCGTGACTCACCCGTTTAATGAAGGGTTTTATGACAGGCGTGTCGATCGATTTAAAATCAACTAATCAAACTTTAGTTACGGTTTAAAAATAACTTCTTTTTTTATATTTGCGTTACATTTGTACCAACCGTAGACGATATAAATACAGGGATGCGGTCCGAACAAACTGATCTTATTTATAACTGTAAAACCTCTTAATTTTTCCCTAAACTGTAAAATAAATTGACGTAAAAATGAAATCAGAACAATTTTATCGCCACACAAAATAATCTGAACCGAAAATTTTCTCGAACGCAAAATTCAGTAATTTTCTTTTATTTTTTTTTATAGAATAAAACAAACTTAGTTTATATCTCCTTTTATGAACAAAATTTTGTATTAAAAATTGTGGTAAACGCCACAACTTAACCACTTCCGGTTAACCACAGTGCGGATGAAGTTCCGTAAAAAGAGGAAAGGAAGAACGCAGGAAATCCGTCGAAACTAAAATCAATTTCGGAAATAAAATAAAAAAAATATATCAAAAATAAAATAAATAAATATTGAAGCCTAATAAATGATAAATTTGGGACCTGAATTTCAACCAAAAATGTAAACCACTTTCAAAAAATTTTTTTTTTTAAGAATTTCGTAAACCTAAAATTTTGGTAGGTATTTTTTTTTTAAGTCTTTAAACACGTTTATTAAAGTTGATAAGTAATTATCTTATTTTTCTCTTATTACATTGTTCTTTTAGCTTTATCGAGACATTGTTCTTCGGGTAAAATATGTTAAAAAAAAAAAGATAAGTTTAGATTTCACGACAAATAGACAGACAGAGAGGTAAGCGCCATATTTATTTTTTATTATAGTCAAGAATGAATAATGTATACACTGTACATTCGTCAGGGACTTTTCATACACCTTGTGTGTGTGTATATATATATATATATATATGGCTACATCGTGGCCAATGTCGTAACACCGCTTCCCGTCGATCAGCGAAGTTAAGCAACAATGGGCCTGGAGAATAGCCTGTGTCCAGATTATGCAGCGACCTGTGGTTCGGATTCCACGTAAAACTGTCGGTCTCCTCCGTCATATGACCTTAGATGTTGCGAAGGAGTGTAAACAACCCAATGAAATGACTATATATACATATATATAAAACAAAGTTACTCCACCAGGATTCAAACCCGAGACTGGTACCACCATACTACGACGGAACAGAAGTTAACACGACTTGGCATATATTTAAAATAAGTGAGGAACGCATAAAGCTTTCGCATCCAGAGGCAGTATTAATCCCCCCCCTGCAGTCGAGGTAATAACAGCATTTAATTTAAATCTCTCTGGTTTGGCTTCTCTCTCTCTCTCTCGCTCTCTCTCTCTCTCTCTCTCTCTCTCTCTCTACATATATATATATATAATCGTAGCTATGCAAATTTTGTATGCACTGTAAACTTTACAGTACAGAATTTGGCAAACAATTTTTTTTATCCTATTAGGAACACAAATGAAAAATTATTTATTGTTTTTTCACACTTGGTGGGGTGGGGGGGAGGAAGGGAGACAAAATAATTCATGGTTTGACTTTTATATTTTAAAATAAATATGATAATTGAATCAACGATTTACGTCTCTTTTCACTAATCAAATTTTTTTTTCCCTCCCAAATTAGGTAGGTAAATCTTATGTTTAAAGTTCGATTTAAACGCGATGTTTTGAACCTTCAAAGACTTGCCTTCGTTTATCGTGATACGGGGCCCGGTTTGCTGTAAATGTGCATTTTCATCATTTTTATACGCGGCTTAAGTGCTCGTTTGCGCTGAAATCCTTTTAGCAACATTTCTCTCTCTCTCGTTACGACATGGCTGCATTGCAACACTGCTTCCCGTTACATCAGCGAGGTTGAGCGACGCTGATTTCGTTCAATAGGTGGAAGTGTGGTCCCACCCATCCTCTACGCTCAGATAAAGGTTCGAATCTCACGTAAAGTTATAGGTCTCTTCCGTGACACAACCTTCGCTGTTATGGTGGTTGACTGGCTTGTTTAATTTCCTTCGCAACATCTAAGGTCGTATGAAGGAGGGGACCTACAGCTTTATGTGAGATTCGAACCACGGGTCACTACATCATTTGGAGGCAGAGAACGGTCCGCCATCCAACTACTACCCAGACTCAATGTCGCTTAACTTTGCTGATCGACGAGAAGCGGTGTTACGACATGGCCACGTATCTCTTGCTGTTATGGAGAAGGTTAAACAATTGAAATCATTATTATTTTTCTCTCTATCCATATATATATATATATATATATATATATATATTATATATATATATACACACGACAGTCATTGGATTTCAAGTTAAATGGATAAATGGATTCTTAAAGCAAACTGTTTCCATTACTTCAAATCGAAAGCGCTACTGAAGAAATGTTATAAATTCATATTTCGAATGGAAATATTTTATTACGAAAGAATTGAGTTATCTTCAATATTATTTCCCGCTTGGTACGAATTTGTTTTTGAAGCGTCATCGATGTCACGTGCCTTTCCACGGACGAAAATGAGGAGGTTTGAAGCCTTTCTTTACTTCAACTGAATTTGGAAAAATGATTACACTCAAAATGTCGTAAAATACAAATGTCTGAACCAGTCGATTTGTTTCCATTGTTTTGGGGTTTAAAACGTGATAAAATAAAGAGGGAAATTATTTTAGAATAATGTTTTTTTAATATAATTTTAGATACGAATATTTTTTGGCCAAGCACGTCACACCGCTTCCCGTGATTAACGGAGTTTAGTGACGTTATATTTGAGTTTGGTTGAGAGATTGTCCTCCGGAGTATACGTTCAAATGATCTATTTCGATCTTTGGTTTTGATTCCACGTTACGCCGTAGGTCCCCTAGGTTGAACTAACCTTGCGGGCTGATTTAGAAGCTAAACCGCAATTAACTATCTAAGAACAATACTGATAACTTAATCAGTGAGAAAGGCGACGAACTGGCACAGCGCTTAAACCAACTATTAATAACATCCATTCCGCTAATTCCTAAATTATTATTATTACCAGCATGTCAGGAGTCGAACCCTCGACTTCAGTATCTTTACGTGGCTTACGGGTAAACGGTATTACCCACTGATCTATGGACGTTGGTTTAATACTATTGTATAATAAACCTTTAATGTAAAAGTACCTGATAAATTACTAATCATCAAAACGACTAAGGACAAAAATCAACTATTCTTCATGATGATAAAATTGATATCATTCATTCAGTGAACAAAGTTATCATCGAACCAGATGATAAATATTTCATCAAAATTTGACAAATGAAAATTAGTATATTTTTGTATTAAACATATTCGATTTTTTTTACTTAATTACTTATTTTAGCCCAGTAAAGCCCAGTAAAGCTTAAGGGCCAAATTAAATAAAATAAATAGTCCAGCTTCACAATTATTTATGTCATTGTAAAACCAATGTATTTATTTTATTATTAATAATAAAGGTTATTCAATTCAATTCAAATAATTGCAATTAAATGTTTTAAATTAAGGAAAAATTAAAAGAATTTTTTTATTAAAAATTTCGTGCCGACATTAAATTTCATAATCAAATATGGGCTTCTTTTGTTAACGCTTCATTACTGTATACGTGATATATATATATATTATATATATATATATATATATATATATATATATATATTATATTGTTCATAAGCAACTCCGTTCACGTCATTCAAAAGGAGATGTTGCTGACTACTGGGAAAATTATTTCCTAGTAGAAATACATTATATAGGGTGAACCAAATGTAGGTGGACAGTAAATGATAACGTTTATTTTGAGAATACATATTTAATTTTTTTGTATACTATAATACAAAAAAATTTAAATAAATTTAGTTATAATATTTAATATAATAAAACACAAACACCATAGTTATAATGAACACCATAGTTATAATATAATATAACACAAACCGTATTCAACCTACTGTCCACCTACTTTTGGTTCACCGTGTATATATTAAATCCGGTTTTTGTGATGACGTTATACCCCCAAAAATTTATACCGTATTATAATATATATATATATATATATATAATATATATATATATATATATATATATTGGTGGTGTCGTGGTTAACATCGCTGACTGGGATTCACCGACGGCGATTCCCGGCGAGGGCAGGCGGCGCTCAGCCCACCCATTTGCTCATCGTTCAGTAGAAAAATAAATAAATAAATAAATAAAAAATCCCCCGCGAGAGCGGGTGGCGGGCAGCTTACCCAGCTGTTCATCCTTCCATGAAAATACATTGGGAGATAAATGGGTACCCCGGGTAGTCTAGTGGTTAAGATGCTGGGATGCTGATCGGGAGGTCGTGAGATCGAATCCGGCCGAGGAGTTTGGAATTTCTGAGTTCCGTGGTGGGTCGTAGTTCGTGATTGTACGTTAAGACATAGGTCTAAGGTGAGGCAGCAAACTTTGCCTTTGTCAGAATAAACAAATTGGAGCAAAAGTGAAGTTTTATGTATATATATATATTTTCTGTTCCTCCTTGATAATGTGAATATATCACGAAAGCGCTCGGACTTTGTGTTTCCTTTTCCTTGTGGTTGTTTGCTTATTAATAAGGTCACGTGTTATTTTGTGATTCTAGTGCATATATATATATATATATATATATATATATATATATATATATATATATATATATATATATATATATATATATATATCGATGCCGTTTCGTGAAAAGGTCTCGTGAAATGATATTTTACAACTTTTCAGAAATGAAGTTAGAAGATTTTGAAATTATTCTCTCTGATTTTGAGACATTTTGCTTCAAATTTCATATCTTCAATTCTAATAGACATACAGCTTTGATATTTATATCAGACTTGCGGACTGTGCTGGTGCACAAAAAAAAAAAAAGTCAATTTTAGCCAAAATCGATTTTACGACCTTTTTGTAGAACGCCATCGGTGTGTGTATATATATATATCGTAAAGAACGACGCTTGTATAGGAGATATTCCGCGCAAGACGAGAGGGAGAGAACGAAACAAATGAAAAAATGAGGTAACCACCCGGGAATCGAACCCGGGATCTTCCGATTGCCGGTCAGATGCGATACCATTACACCATGGGCCTCACTCTTCCAAATGCCGTAATTTTTCTACATACTCGCAGAAACCAATGCCCCAAGGGGGCACCTCCCGCATGCCGTAACATTATATACATTCAACTGCAAAGAACACGCAGTATAAATAACGTAAAGAACGACGCTTGTATAGGAGATATTCCGCGCAAGACGAGAGAGAGAACGAAACAAATGAAAAAATGAGGTAACCACCCGGGAATCGAACCCGGCATCTGACCGGCAATCGGAAGATCCCGAGTTCGATTCCCGGGTGGTTACCTCATTTTTTCATATTTCGTTCTCTCTCTCTCGTCTTGCGCGGAATATCTCCTATACAAGCGTCGTTCTTTACGTTATTTATACTGCGTGTTCTTTGCAGTTGAATGTATATATATATATATATATATATATATATATATATATATAATATTATATAAGCAAACAACCACAAGGAAAAGGAAACACAAAGTCCGAGCGCTTTCGTGATATATTCACATTATTTTCTGTTCCTCCTTGATAATGTGAATATATCACGAAAGCGCTCGGACTTTGTGTTTCCTTTTCCTTGTGGTTGTTTGCTTATTAATAAGGTCACGTGTTATTTTGTGATTCTAGTGCATATATATATATATATATATATTAGGTGTTTAAGTATTTCATCTTATTAGTGAAATAAAAAAAAATGATTACCTTTGGTTCGGTCCGGTTCGATTAATTCTGATTAAATTAGGTTAGGTTGGATTAGCTATTAATACTGGTTTCCGCAGCTTATAGCTGGAGATACGACGAATGCAATACAAAATTAGGTCTTTGAGTTTTGCATTGAAACCGTAGTTCTGTGTGTGTGTGTGTGTGTGTGTGTGTACACCTGAATTATATTAAGTGGATCCAGAATGAAAATATTAAAACCATTTTAGTGAAGTACTTTATAAGAATTTATTTAACGAGGTCCATCTCTGACCGGAAATGGTTATTTACTTTTTTTTAAAAAAACTAAACTGTTTTTTCATTCCCAGACATGACGAACATTTAAAGTCAAATACAAACGGATATGCTTGTGTGTATATATATATATATATATATATATATATATATATATATATATATATATATATATATATATATATATATATATTTATAATACTAATAATGGTATAAATCCACTGTGAAAAAAAAAAGGCATTCCAAGGTTCCAAGACCTTTCGTGTAATTCCCTGACGAGGTATTGTTAATTAAACGAAAGGCCTTGAAATACCTTTTTATTTTTCTCTTTGGGTGTACATCATATATATATATATATATATATATATATATATATATATATATATATATATACAGAGACATGCAAGAAGTAAATAGACACCCTTAATTTTATGGTAAAATGTATGCATCCATTTTTTTGCCATTATTATGACTAATATTCGTTTCCTACATTTCTATCCTTGAAGAAGGACTTATGCCAATATTCTCAAGTGGTCAAATTGAAAAAGACAGCTGCCTGTTCATGGAAGATGGAGCCCCATGCCACACTGCAAAAAAGACGAAAGAATGGGAGGAGCGAAATGGTATCAAACGACTTCCTTGGCAGAGTCAGTCCCCTGACATGAACCCCATAGAACACGTGTGGGCAATACTAGACAAGACTTTACGTAAAAAGCCCAAAAAACCAGCAACACGATCAGAATTGTTGAGTCTTTTACGCCAAATTGTTACAGCAAAATCTGGGCTGTCTATTTACTTCTTACATGACTCTGTGTATATATATATATATATATATATATGGCATATCATACAGGAACACGCTCGATTTTGTATAATGCAAAAATTCCCCTTTTAAGGTTCGAACCCACCACCTCTTGAATAGAAAATGATGGCTCTATCCACTACGCTACGACGAGATAAAAGTTAACACAACCTGTCACTTTCTACTCATGAGGTGGTGGGTTCGAACTCTGCTGGGAGCGATTTTTTGCATATACAATATACAGTATATAATCCTGGGTTTTCGCCTTCACCCGAATTGTTCAGTTTGACGAAAGTTCAGGTTTGTCGCCCCACTTTAGACCTACAGCTTAACGTGGAATCCAATCCACGATTCGCCAAGAAAGCTTGAAATCACACAGTCCGAGTTGGAACTCGATCCTACGACCTCCAGTTTAGCAGCGCAATATCTTAACTACTAAACTCACTCATGAATCATTAGAGTTAATTGCAAATCTACAAATGATTTTATTATTGCCTCAAAGGGACGACTGATATTGTTAACTTCCTAATTTAACGCCCATACTGTCATCCATGGTCGTAACACAGAGGACCTACAGCTTAACGTGGAATCTGAACCACGATACGCTAAATCATTTGAATGCAAAGGAAAAGTTGGTTCCCTATCCATCAACTGAACACACCCTACGTCGTCGCTTAACTTCGCTGATGTGAGGGAAAGCAATGTTATGATACAACATATCTGTGGCGAAGTGTTAAATTCATTTTGGTGAAGCGCGAATCCATTCGCCGATTTATTATCGTATTAATTATTTTTGTTTGTCTATTAAATCCCTTCGAATGTGATCGAAGTGTGTCTCTCTCTCTCTTAAAAGGAACTGAAACACACTGATTCTTCTCCTCTTCGTAAAAGAAAATTAATTTGGAATTTGCAAATACAGTTCGCATTTCGCGTGTCTTCTGAATTCAAGCGTTAAGATCAGTGAAGATGTCATGATTCACCAGTTGACTTCATTTCGAGGCACTTTTTATTTATATATTTTATCAGGAAAGTAATCGAACATTTTTTGTTAAAACCATTTACTTTTCGAAGGACTTTTGCAATACACTTTCCCAGTTTTTGTTTCACTCTAGAATACGATAATTTTGTGTCGTTAATTTTGCTATTTCCAAATTTATTAGTGAGCAGGGAATATTCTAGAATCTAGAATAATCTAGATAATATAACATATGTGTGTGTCGTGTATATTGGATGAATCTCACAATTAAACACGTGAAATTAATGTTACACACCCACATGACAAGTAAAAAGCGATTCCAAGACTTATCGAAATGTTTGAATACACGAGAGGCCTTGAATTCGCTTTCTAATTTTCGATGTGGGTGTGTAACATATATATATATATATATATATATATATAATGTCGGAAATATTTTTACCTTCAAATTTTCAAAAATAAGTAGATGAATAAAAGGAAATTTCCAAAATAAAAACAAATTATCTTAACTAATCTCCTTAAAAATGTATTACCTGATGTACGGCTCGCCTCAGGGATCCAGGATTGCTAATCCAATCTCCGGCCTAAGGACTAAAGAAATCATAAATGTACATTTGTAAACACACGCTGAATCTAAGGTTGAAAAATATCCAAAAACGGATTAACAAAATAGTGTACCAAAGTCATAAACAAACAAGGTTTTTATGAAACTGTAAATATATATATATATATGTATGATAATAGATGGTTTTTACACGAGGTACTGAAGAAGGGCGAGAAGTATGGAATAGACAGAGAGGGTAGAGTGCAATAAAGTGGAATAAAACAGAGTCCAGATCCCATAGAAAGAAAAGCATCAAAGGTTCACAGAACGTGGGATTCAAAGCCTGGGGCGAGGTTGGAAATTCTTTGCTTTGACTTCTAACTCGAGCTGACCTGTACACACGCGAGAGAGAGAGAGAGAGAGAGAGAGAGAGAGAGGAGAGAGAGAGAGAGAGAGAGAGAGCTAATTAAGATCATAAGTACAAGAAGAATGAAAAAGGTAAAAAGGTACAGAAATGCTAAAAATAAAGAGAAAGGATTGAAACAAAAAATAAAAGGTTGGAAATTATAATATTAAAGATACGATAAGATAAAATAAAGCGATAAAAGTCAAAAGAAATAAAGAAAACCTTAATTGGAGATGTGTTTTTATAAGCACTAAATATTTCCAAGTTTACTCTGATTTTTTTCTCTCTTTAATAAAAGACCTAATTATTATACTCATTTCGTTTACCTTCTCTACCAGAACTTAAGAAACAGAGAGAGAGAGAGAGAGAGAGAGAGAGAGAGAGAGAGAGAGAGAGAGAGAGAGAGAGAGAGAGAGAGAGAGAGAGTTTCTTTAATTATGTAGATTTTTATTTTATTTTAATTAATTATTTACCTAATTTTCTTTGAAGAATTGCACTTCAACTCGGAAAAAAAAAAAAAGTCTTCGTTTCTCCACATTTTGTTTCGAGATGTTTTCTTTTTTTTGGGGGGGGGGGGGGGGGAACCTCATTAATTTCGTTGGTTCAAATTCAGATTTTTCAAATTTGTTTTGCGATTTGAACGAATCTTTCCAGATTTCCCGTATTCTAATGGCTTTCACTGGATTTAAATTGGGTAAAATATCTGTACAATCATTCACTGAGTAATATATATATATATATATATATATATATATATATATATATACACAGTATTTTTTTTTTTTTTTTTAATACGACCTTTATATTATTTTTAATGTGGTGCATATTTCATCTGGAGATAGTTCCAGATCCTCATTTTACATTAGTTATTTAAACGAATTCTCTTCAGCCTTACTACTTAAATATTTATAAACTTCAGTTAATAAGTGATAATTCGATGCATCATAAATCTATTAATGACGCGTTTTCACCCCCCCCCCCCCCCCCCCCCCAAAAAAAGAAAATCTGGATATCAAATATTGAATCTTTCATTATTTAACCATTAAAAATATATTAAAATTTAAGTTCCAAGCTTCATAATGTACTTTATTGATTGATAATTTAACCAAGTAATTTATTATTAAAATTTGATTTGGG
The DNA here is from genome assembly GCA_023014485.1 of Bathynomus jamesi. Lineage (NCBI taxonomy): Eukaryota > Metazoa > Arthropoda > Malacostraca > Isopoda > Cirolanidae > Bathynomus > Bathynomus jamesi. Next base: position 595,849 of record JAJOZX010000917.1, read on the forward strand.
ATGGAATATATATATATATATATATATATATATATATATATATATATATATATATATATAGTATAAGTGTTTTTATCCATATATTAATTTTATATAAAATTCTTGCTAATTGGAACTACAATATTTACGGACCAATTCCAGATCTATTGAATAGAGAGAATAAATTCATAATGTTTTATTGACTTAATTTCTTATTAATTTCCATTTATAATATCAAATCAATCTCGGTGTAGATAGCGACAAATTTCTATATTTCTTTTTAATTTACAATTTTTATTCAAAAAATTTTATTTTATTTATTTATTTTTTTTTTTTCTCACAATTCAATTAATTTAACTTAAAATAATTCAACTTCGGATTAAAAGGATTGGAATTTTGAGATATAAATTTTAATGAATTTTAATAAATGATTAAAGAAGATGAGGCTAAAGAAACGCATCAATTTCAGTTCCAAATTTTTTTTTTTTTTAATGGTCTATTAAATTTTACAAAAAAAGAAAAAAAAAAATTACCCGTTCTGTAACTCATGACTTGAGTTTAATTAAATTAAAATCTTAATTCACATCTAATTTTTTTTCGCTAATTATATCACACTTTGGCCTTAAATATCACTTTTATATACATACACATTACATATTTACATATTTCTTATTTACAAAATTATATTTTACATTTTATTTATATAATATATATATATATATATATGTAAGATAAAGTAGCCCCATTATTTCCTTTAACAAAACTGAATGAGGTTACTTTGTTTTGGGCCACCCTGTATATATATATATATATATATATATATATATACAGGGTGGCTGAAGATAAAGTAGCCTCATTATTTCTTTTAACAAAACTCAACGGGACTACTTTATCTTGGGACACCCTGTACATATATACATATACGGTGGCTGAAGATAAAGTAGTTCCATTGTTTCTTTTAACAAACTCAGTGGGGCTACTTTATGTTGGGCTACGCTGTATATATATATAATATATATATATATATATATACCAGGGTGGCTGAATATAAGGCAGCCTCATTATTTCTTTTAACAAAATTCAAAGCAACTACTTTATCTTGGGCCACCCTGTGTGTATATATATATATATATATATATATATATATAGAGGGTGTCCAGGCTTAAATGGCAATAAAATAAAACATTATAAGTGTATTTTATTGCCATTTAAGCCCGGACACCCTGTGTGGATATATATATATATATATATATATATATATATAAGGCAGCCTCATTATTTCTTTTAACAAAATTCAAAGCAACTACTTTATCTTGGGCCACCCTATATATATATATATATATATATATATACTGTATCCAATACAGAATTTTCTTCATATGGTGAAAAGTGTAAGGGGAAACTAATGTAATTTTTACTGAATCTTGGAAGGCCTCTTTTGAAGGCACATTTACTTCATAAATATTTTCAGAATTTTTGACTAGATTCGAGCATTTAAAATAAAACAATAATTATATTTAAAAATGTACAATAAGATAACTATTAAATTATTACATATGTATATATATATATATATATATATATATATATATATATATTAAAAGAATTAAATAATTTTGAGAAATAATATTTCAATAGAGGGGAATGAAGTAAAAAGTTGAAGATATTACGATACAATGAGAGGTGATAAACATCTAAATAATTAATTTATTACAGTTTAAAGACTAATAAGCTTATGAATAAAGTTTTAAAAATACAATTCATGGGACGACATTATGCGGGTTAAATAAAATATGAAGGAGATATAATCGGGAGTTCCTGTTGAATATTTTGACAACCCGAATGTTGATGGGAACGGTGGGGTTGACTTTTCTCCTGAAGGAGAATGGAGTTCTGGTTGTTTGGTTGCCTGTGCACCGACGGAGGAGGAGGTTGGGCCTCCATCTGCATCATCGGCTGCATGGAAGCGAGAGAGGATGGAGGCAGGGATGGGATGTTGGAGGGTTCGTCGATTGACGCGTAAATATGAGCATTCTTTGATGGCACGTAGTCGATGGACATGTAGGAATGGCTCAGACTCGGAGAGAGGCTGGACTGCGCCGTGTCAACGCTGACAAAGGTTCGATCGAGCTCTCCACCCTCACTCCCTCCCGACAGCTGCTGATGGTGGTGGTGGTGAGGTCCTTGCTGGTGGAGAAAGGGAGATGGTCCCAATTGTTGAAGATTGTGGTGATGATGGTGAAGAAACTTCGCACCTTGACGATTTGGTTGATAATTATGAGTGTGATGATGACTAGAATGAGTCATAGGCGAAGGAGAAGATTTCACTGTTCCATTAAGTACCATGTTAGGAATTAACTGCCCACGTTTTACAGAGTGAGATGGGGACAAACCAGAGAGATTATTCCTCATAATATAATTCGTTTCAGCTATGAAACACTGTTGATTAATATTTTTCTTACCACCAGGCATGTACGACTTGAGTTTGCTCCAAAATGTCTTATCTTCAAACTTTAATTTGGTGCTATTTTTCACAATTGTCTCCAAGTCCGTATCAAGTTCACTTTCATTCACGTCACCGCAAATAACGGCAATTACTTGATTTTGTGTATTTTTCAAAGCTTCTAAGTGAGCTGCTTTAAACGTAAATTTACACCAATCATTTTCAATAAAGTTTTTAGTTACGACTAGAATTATTTTACGGCTTGATTCAATAGAGTTAACGATAAAATCACCAATATAGTTACCTACATTTTCATAATCGCGACTCGCAAGGCACAATTTGTAGCAAGGATCACCATTTTCCAATTCTGTAGCAAAAATTTCACTAACGAAATGAGCGTCCATTTCACTATGACTTATAAACGCGTCATAGAGTAGATTTTTCTCATCGTTTTTTGAACAACTACTTTCGGGGGGGAACCATTTTAGCCGCATTTTTTAGAAACACTTTTCTGGAGCCGAATACGAATCATAGCAAATACAACACCAAAAACTAATATTAAGAAAAAGATGCCTAACGTTATTAACACTGGTTGCAAGAAATCGTTTTGCAATTTTTCTTGCACTATCGACGTTGCAACATAATTTTCACATGAATAAGATGTCTCCAAAATATTAGAACCCGAGTCTTTAGTCGAGTTTGATACGCAAAATATCGTCTTTGAGTCTTTTACAATATTGTTAAAACGTTTTAACCAATTCTTAAAATTAACCATATAAAAACATTCACACGACCAAGAATTTCGGGAGAGTTTTAAATCTTTTAATCCTTATTAAGATTAAATTGCCACGGGAAAGTTTGAAAGAAAATTACCATCTAAGTGAATACTCTCGATCGATTTTAATTCTAAAAATGTGGAATTATTAATAAATTTCAACTTATTATTTTGTAAATAAAGTTCTCGCAAATGTTCTAAATGACCAAATTCATATCCTTCGAGTTCCGTTAGCAAGTTATTTTCGAGATGCAACACTTTAAGCGAAGATAATCCATGGAAAGTTCTGTTTTCAATCCGTTCGATGTAAGAATTATTGATAAAAAGAGACCTCAAATTCTTTCTTCCAATTAAATGGTGGGCCTCTAATGACGGCATTTCATTCCCATCCATGTAAACGATAGTAGCGTCCATAGGAATATCATCGGGTAATTGATTATGGTGCCGTGAAGAGCAATCAACAATGTTGGTTGCCCATGTATCATCATGATAGCATGAACATCCCGCTGGGCAATTCATTTGACAGTCACATGCTATAAAATCGCAACACTGACATAAAGCAAAGCAATGAGAAGAATATGGACATAAAAATTGAGAAGCGCGAGTTTCAAGAAATGGTATGCGATTAATATCAGACCTTGGATATGGTAAAGTGCAAGTTACTTTATCGAGGTCCATGACTCGAGGATGTTGTCTCAGAGAACTTATTTGATGAACACGATGCATCCATTCCATTTGGCAATCACAAAAAATGGGGTTACCGCCAATATAAAATTCAGGCAATTTATGATCCTCGGGGGAAGGAGGCAAACTTATAGAGTTCAGTTCTATTCTACTTAGTAAATTATCGTATAAATCAACCATTGAAAGATTGTGCTTCTCAGCGAACGTTCCAGGAGCGATATGAGTAATGTGATTGCTATTTACAAAAAGAAGTTCGATACTATTTGGAATTGATGACGGCCCCAAACGAGTAATAGCATTATGGCTGATATCGAGTGTACGAAGCCTTAATTTATCCTCAATATTAAAATAATTTCCAATATCTTTTATCTTGTTATTTCTTAAATCTAGATAGAGAAGCTTTTCAGGAATAAGAGCATAATCAAACCAAGTAATTTCGTTGTCAGACACATTCAGCCATAACAACTTAGGCAACGACGCAAAAAGACCATTTATATCACTCAGTTTATTACCATCGAGTCTGAGAAGCTCGAGTACTTTATTCGTATCGAAAATTCCATGGGAGACAGAAGCAATTTCATTATTCGACAAATCAAGAACTTCAAGTTCATTTAACCCAATAAAAGCGTCTTTCGAGATTCCACGAATGAAGTTGTTGGAAATATCAATATGTCTCAAATTAGATAATTTTGTTAAGTCTGTTGAACTAATTCCAGTGATAAGATTATGGCTTAGACGAAGTATTCTCACAGAAGGAGAGAGACTTACCGCATCAGGAATTTCGCTCAGGTAATTATAATCCAGACGTAAATCTCTTAAATTAGAGCAATTTATAAATGCTTCGTCATCAACATGGGTCAGATTGTTATGCGAAATATAGAGCGATGAGAGCACATGCAATCCGGACAGAGATCTTCCATTTAAAGTCGACAAATGATTAAAACTTAAGTCCAATCGATGTAAATTGGCTAAAGGAGAAAATACTTTGTCACCCAAAGATGTTAGTCCATTGTGGCTTAAATCCAATATTTGTAATGTTGAAAGGTCATTAAACATATTACGTTCGATTTGGATTAAACGATTATGACTGAGTCCTAAAACAATTAATCTAACCAGTCCTTTAAAAGTATCGGCAGTAACCCAGTCAGAAGTTAAATGGTTGTTTGACATATCCAGCACTGCGAGTTGATTTAGAGCAGAGAATATACCGGGGGATAAAACACTTATACTATTATTTTGCAAATAGAGTTCTCGTAAGTACACTGTCTCATTAAGCACATCCGGAGGAAGTGCGACAAGACGGTTACTCGAAATATTAAGTACATTTAATAGAGAGAGTCCAGTTAAAGCCCTATCAGCCAATATTGAAATGTCATTATATTGAAGGTACAGTTGCCTGAGAGAGTTCAATCCCGCTAGTCCGTCTTCGGGCAACACCACTAAGTCATTCCCCGACAGATCCAGAGTGATGAGATGAGCCCCGCATCCTCCGTGCACGCCGATTTCAGACACATCTTGAAGACGATTCCACGTAAGATTGAGGTGTCGAAGTCCAGGAAGGGGGCAAAATATTCGTTCAGGAAGAGTCCAAATGTTGTTTTGACCGAGATCAAGATGCTCCAGTTTCGGCATCCCTATTAAACTATCCTTCGATAGTTCCAGAGCCATGGCAGACCAGTCACTATTATGAGTTCTGAGAGATAAAAGTTTAAGCTCATCAAGTTCAAGAAAGGTTCCTCCTGGAAGACTGGTAAGTTTGCAAAACTCAATAGTCAAAGTTTTTAAATTATACAAGCGTTGAAATATTCTTGGCTGGAGGGAGGACTGAAAAAACAGAACATCACTGCAAAGTACATGTAATTCAACCGTATAATCACTCTGTGCCACACTCAAACTATTACTATCAAAGTCACTATTTATTGTTCTAAGGTTACATGACAAAGAAATTTCTCTTTTGATTGGGTCACGAAACTCCCATTCACAATTTTCAGGGGCTTCATAAGTAAATGCAAAAACACTTTTGACAATAATGCCAAGTAGACATAGTAGCAATGCAAAGCACTTCATGTTTAAGTATTTAATTTTGATGGTGTTTTAGTTTCGACATCAAGTCTTTATTAATTCATATTTTCAGATTGGAACACAGACGAGCCACACAGAGCTCAAGACAAGCTCGAGTTAGGAAAGATTTAGCATCCTACCCCTACGAAAGCTTTGGATAAACTAACTAAAATTTTGTACGACACTCCTACTTGTAGCGTAAAATCCGTGAGTTTCCAATGAGCAAATATATTTTCATTCATAGAATTTAGCTCGTAGATTTTGAATTTTGGAAATTTAAAATTAATACCTAATCACCTAATAAATGTATTAGTTTGAATAAAATAATTTTATAGACCCAAATATTACCTTCTACACCTTTATACTTATATATATTCAAATAAAATAATTGAACAAATGTGATGTGAGGGCGCCACTTGTCAAAATAAAATTTGAGGGTGGAGCTAAGGATTTCTTTATTTATATATATATATATATATTTTTTTTTTATTGAAAGAAAAACATTATTAAGTTATTCACCCTTTTTTCAAAACAGATAAAATTTACTATTATCTTACGAACATTATATAGTTTTATTTCCAGTTAAATTTTACTTCAAATAATTTGCAAAAAAAAAAAAAAAGATTAAATAAGCTTTTTTTTTCTTTTTTTTTTTTTTACTAATTTTCTCAAGTCAAAAGACGATGATAATACAAATATTGTGTTTCGTAATTAATTTTTCGTCCTTCTATATGGAAATCAGAATTAAAATGCACTCTTCGTTTCTGTATGTACAAATGCATAAGTATGGTATAAATAAAAAAATAATAAACCAATATATATATATATATATATATATATATATATATATATATATATATATATATATATATGTATTACTAAATTAAACAAAAAGTGATTCTAAAACTATATTTCATGCATTAATAATGTAGATCTTTAAAGAGATCTTTCAACAAACTTGGAGAGAAACAAAAAAATAAAATAAATAAATAAATAAAATAAGATCAGTTCTGTAATTGACTTCGGTTAAGCTCCGCCCATTATTAAAAAAAAAAAAATTCCCTTGACTCCGCCCACAACTACGCTTGGCCACACCCCTTTTTCGTTGGAAAGGGGTGGTTATTTCTTGTATTTTCGGCCTGAGGAGAAGTTAGGTCGAATGATGCTTTTCAAAGATTTTGTTTGGAGAAGTCTGCGGAAAAACTGTACTTTGGTAAATTGATTGTTGACATTTACAGTTTTCTGTTACAGTTAATGTTAATTCATACGAAGATAAATCTAATATATTTCTAATATTTATAAGAATTATATATATATTATATATAATATATATATATATATATATATATATATATATATATATATATAACGCAGACTATGATATCGTTATTTAATTAACACTTAAACATACAACCACGAAAAGAGTCATTTTTCAAACATTGTTATGGTCTGATAAATATTAATAAATTGTAACCCATTAAAACGTAAAGCTTTATAAGTGCCAAATTAAATAAAATAAATAGTCTAATTTTACAGTTATTTAAAATTAAAATTATTGTAAAAACAAAAAATTTTAAATTTTTATCATTAAAAAGTTATTCAATTCAATTCAGTTGAATAACTCTTTGTTGATAAAGAATTATTATTCAATTCAATTCAATTCAATTCACTATTTTCCATCATAGGCACCTATTGCTCATAAGGTAAACAACTATCAAAAAGATTGCATTAAACTGTCATAAAATTATTTCAAAATAACATACAAAAGCATAGGAACGAAATATATATATATATATATATATATATATATATATGGCTAAGAAAATGTTGAAAGTATAGATAATTGACAGCAAAATGCGGAGACTAAAGAGCGAATTTAAGTAAACTAGATTTGTTTACAATTACAAACAAATGAGAGCTTTGAAAGTTGTTTGATTCTTATATATTTCACTTAAACTCTTTTGGACCACTGGGTCGAATATGTACCGTTTCCAATACACGCACTTATAACTTAACCCTACAAAAACTTCGGTCGTTAAGAGGTTAATAGTGACCTTTATTCTCTTTACACTTAAAGAAAAAAGAAATGTTCCAGACCAGTCATGAATACATAACGTTGATTTGTGCAAAGAAAATAAACTTTGAATATCGATATGAGAAATGATCAGGATAGTTTAGAATTTGGAATTTTTGACAATTAAGGAAAAAATCGCCAAATTCTGTCATATTTGATACAATATATGGATCACCTGAAGATCAGGGCCCCCCCCCCATGTATTCTGTTTTTTGCTTTACACTACCAAATATAATAATAAATTAAATTGAATGCCCGGTTAGGTCAATTGTACGCCCTTGACGATTAGTTAGGTTAAGTCGTGATATTTTCGTTAGTTTTAACAAAGATATCATTTGGTAATTGAGGCTAGGGGCCCTGATCTTCAAGTGATCCCATATATATATATATATATTATATATATATATATAATATATATATATATTTTATTAAGTGATATTTTGGTTTTCCCTGTTTTGCAGTTAAAAAATTTTATCATTTCACGCTTGCTTCGTGCCAATCTCTTTCTCATTTTCGCTATAAAAATAAATGAGAATCTTATATAGAAAATAAGTATTGCAAATTTAACTTAATTTAACTTATATAACCCAAGCTTATCTTAATTTAACGTAACCCAACTTAACTTACCCCACGACCGAAGTGAGAAAAACCTTTAAGATGAGAATGACTATTTTGGCTACTTAATGGCTATTTAGGCTACTTTGGTAACTTGGTAAATAGTTTTATATTAATTAGCTGACTTGAGATTGTCATTTTGCAAAATTTTATTATAAAATGTTGGTTATGACTCGGATAACGTCGATAGGCCCAAGTGGCTTCATGTTTTCCAAATGAAATGTAATGTAATATAATGGGATTGCTATTAAAGAAAAAGGCATTATTGTTTATTTATATTATTGATTTTCTTTCCTCCCCAACCACCCCACTCCACCACCCCGTCGAAATTCGTATTTGCATTTGGGATAAAGTTCGCTTATTGTTTTCGCGCTTTGTTCCAAAACCTATTTATAGTCGCATGTCCTAAGATGATATTAAAAGTGAGTTTCAATTTACTGAATGGAGATATTGTTCGTGCTGAATTAATTAATATGAAGGGTTCGTTGAAAATCATGCAGTGAAGAGAGCCACAAATTGGC